>SKCR01030498.1:0-285183 GCA_019454045.1 Zanthoxylum bungeanum
AACTAAATAAAATTACTTGAAAATCATTCAGTCACGCCCTTAAAAGCCACAATCTCATTTTACCTACTTAAAAATATATTTAAATTTATCCAACCATTATCTAATTTTTTTTTACTATTCACATAAAAACAATGCTTAATTTAAGGCTACGGTCTCATTTGACACACTTAAAAATATATTTTTGAACTTGTACAGCCCCTAATAAAAAAAAAATATCACTTGAAAATGAACAATGATTTTTAACTGTTCATTTAAAAAATGAAAAGTACTATTCACATGAAGAATAGTTAAAATTAAAAAAAAAGTAGTATAATGATGCTTCACTCTCTATATGAGGAGAGTGTAAAAACACTCTCTTAAAAAAAAAAAAAAACTAATTGTTATTAAAATTTAAAAAACTAAGAATACATACATAACTAGTTAAGTAATAGTAGATTCAACTAATAATTAATTCTTGATACAATTAATTAATTTATTTTAAACACACATAAACTATACAAGTCTATAAAAATATATTTATTGTCTCCCAACATTACCGCCCTAATTACGCTAATAGGGCTGCGTCAGCGTGTTATCCCATAGACGCTACAATACACTTACGGCGCAAGATAGTGGTAAGACGGACACATGTGTAAATTGCCTCACACGTGTAAAATCACTCGCCACACTTATATTGCAATACCGCACGTGCGATGAGTCACGCTCGTTATTGGCTTATATTCTCCGCAGCTTTTAACAAATAAAAGGCCAAAAAAAAAAAGAGAGAATTGCAAAAAAAACATAAAAAAAAAAAAACAAACAAAACAATTTACAGAGAGAGAAGAAAGAAATAGATTTTTCCGCAAGTTTACAGAGAGAAAGAGTCATCAACCAAGAGGCTTTATAATCGAATATTTTTGATCAGAGCACAGAGAGAGAGACTGTGAATTTATATATTTATATGTTGTTTGTATTTTTGGAAATGAGAAATAATTGTATCGAATTGAATCTCTGAAGCACATGAAACAAGATTAGGGTGAGAATCTAGAGAGAGGAATTTAGGGATTTTGTTATTGTAAAATTCGGAATTGGGGGAGTTGAGGAGTTTGATGTTAGGGTTTGGTGACGATCGAGTGGGAGCGAAGCGGAAGGAACGGGGAGTGGAAGAGCTGTACAATGCTACGGATACCATTGACAAAGCTGAGGCAAGATTGAGTTTTAACTAGGGTTTTTGGTCATTTGATAATCCAGTAATTAAATTTTTATGTTTATGTGTTAATTAACGTAATGGCCTCTTAAAGTTTTGAATTTTGATTGAGTTTATTTTTGGATTGGCGGAAATGAAGTCTATTTTTTGGTATCAAGTTCTTTTTGATTGGATAATTTGGTAAGTTGAGATTGGGTTTTGTTTGTTTATTAGAAATTAGGGTTTTGAGTATTGATGAAATGTTTCTACACTCTTTCTTTATTCTTTTCTGGTTCTTGTTGGGCTTTATCGATGTTTCTTGTTGTGCTCTTAGTGATAAAGTTGGCAAAATGATATTGTTTTTTTTATAATACATATCACTTTCTCAGTAGCAGTTTTGGAGATAGTAATTGATATAGTTTTTGTTTTGTGATTTTTAGATCACGTCAGTATTTAGTGGGAATTGTGGCATGCGAGAATCTGCGGAGGAAACAGATCTCGATATCCAGAAGAATATGGTGAGAACTGTGTAATTTACATTTTGTGTTCCATCCCCTTTTGTTCCCCCACAAGTTTTTCATTCATTTTACATGGAAGAAATCAATAACAAGTCTTTTCAGTATGTGTACATGACATGTTTTGTATGATAAAAACTGTGGGACTGTGATGTTGTCTGTTTGTTTTGTAGACTATAGAGCAAATAAGCATCACATTTTTATTGTTTTATTGTTTTTTTATTTAGTATGTTTCATATTCATAGGCCGTTGAGGGTATCATCTGTGACATGGGAAGTTAATTGGCAGTTGAAATTGGGGACCAAGTAGTATGTGGTTACCAACTTTGTTTATGTCTCATGAAGGACAATAGGTGGAGGATATTTGTCAGTATGAGCCAGGATACTGAATTAGATTTACACTTATTGCAAATCTATCAATAGGTGGAGGATATTTGTCAGTATGAGCCAGGATACTGAATTAGATTTACACTTATTGCAAATCTATCTTTTTTCAAGCCAAATGAGTGGTTAGATTTCAAGACAACAAAATGAACTGAAGGTTACTTTCTTGTTCTCTAACGTGAATGTTTGTGAGGATCTGGTTTGGTTTGAATATTTTTATTAGCTAAAAGGAATTTATTTTTCATAGTCTGTTTGAATGTACTATAGCCCAGTGATTCTTGTTAAGTTGTTTTATTAGTTCAGTCAATTTTAAAGTTGCCTTCCTTGACATGGAAGCGTTGCTAACTCTAGGTTTTTCTATAAGTTTTCTGGGGTGGCGGAAATAAACAATCTGTTATTTAGAACGTGTGGTGATTTTATTTTTCTGGCTCTTGTCCGCTTAATTATATTTTGCTTTATGTTTAGTAGGTAACATCACAGTTGGGAAGAAGATTAGTTAAGCGTTTCATGAGTCGAAGAAATTGTATGAGAGCAGAATCTGGGACTTGTAACCTGTGTTCCGCTCCTTGTTCGTCTTGCATGCATCATAACCTAGCTCTCATGGGATCGAAGACCGAGGAATTCTCTGACGAAACCTGTCGTGAGACTACTGGTAGTCAATATTCCATCAATGAGGGTGATGTTTTGCATTCGTTTAAGGGTAGACCTTGTGACAGCCTTCAACTTTGTGAGGCAAGTAATCTGCTCAGCGTCCATTCAAGTCATGATTCTTTTTCCGTGAATGCTGAAAGTAAAGCAACTTTAAGGTCCTCTGATATATCTGATGCTTCGGAAGATTTAGAGATGCATCCGAAGTTTTCTTCTAGAGGAGCTGGTGCAGAGGATCAAATATCTCCAAAACCGGGGATTGGTTTGGATCAGAGATTCTCCTCGAATAAGTACGACGATCCAAAAGGAGCAGAAGGCCACGATGACAATATATCTTGTCTTAGTAGAGCCAATGTTGTAAATGCAGCTGTCAGTGATCATGACAGACGTGTAGATATTAATAATTTATCTCATAGTTCAGCTTCTGTTTGTAGTTTAGGTCCAGAAGGCTTGGGAAAAGCACAATCTTCCCTGAAATTAGAGTTGTCTGAAAAAAAGGTTGGTGCAAGCTGTGGCTCTCAAAAGGTGCAAAGTCTGGTGTCTCATTCTCAAAATGATGAGTGTCTTGTAGAAGACAGTTCTGAGTTCTTGACAAAAGTCTATCCAAAGTCAGAAGCAGACTCCCAGAAGGCTAGTGGGGACCCACGTGACGAAGCTTTAAAATGTTCAGTCGAAGATAAACAATGTTTGAAGTCCACTCATTTGGCCGAGTTGCCCGATGAGCAGCCTTTACAAGCTGCTTCTGTTGATGAAACTGAGGAGTCAGACTTTATGGAACATGATGTAAGTAATTGGTTCTTATTATTATCATCATTTTATATAATACAGATAAAGATATCTGAGACCATACACTATGAATAATATGCTCAAAATTCTTTTAGCATATTTCTAGAACTTATATTTGTTCACTAACGTCAAATGCCACTTGGCTTATAGTTTAAGGCTGGGAGTCGCAACTAAGATTGGTTGTCAATTTTTCAGCTAAAAGGGCAGCTGTCTCTCAACACTCGAGGAGTTGTTGAGACTATATGCATATTTTCCTTCTTTTTAGTATTATTCTTTTTTATTCTTTTCTGCACTCTGTTGGGATCCTTCCTTTTCCCTGTATACTCTTTTTATTCATTATAAGCTCTGTTTCTTATCTGGAGAATGAAAAATGCTTACTGAGTACTTTCTTTGTTCTGAAACAGGTAAAAGTATGTGATATTTGTGGGGATGCAGGGCGGGAGGATATGCTTGCAATTTGTAGCATCTGTAGTGATGGTGCAGAGCATACGTAAGAATACATAGCCTCCTATCCATGTTTAAAAGTGACGTGGTTTTAGATTTTGTTCTATTTTGTCTGTATTCAGTTAGTCTTTAACATTGTTATTGCTATACATCATAGCTATTGCATGAAAGAAATGCTTCAAAAAGTTCCTGAAGGTGATTGGCTGTGTGAAGAATGCCAGTTCGCAGAGGAAACCAAAAAGCAGAAGCAAGGTGGGTAAAGCGGAAATAATAACTGGATGTTTAGAAAAAATCATTGTTCTGAATGCATGAGTGCTTACATACTGATCATTTTGCTACATTATATTTAAAAGGTGGAGATTTAGAGGGTAAGAGAACAAACAAACCAAGTACAAGCACACAAAGCTCTGGTAAGAGACATGCAGAAAATCTGGATGCTGCACCAGCAGCAAAAAGGCAGGCTATTGAAACAAGCCTGGGATCACCAAAACCGTTGAGCCCCGGAAAAACAGCTGCATTGTCAAGGGATAGTTCATTCAAGAGCTTAGATAAGGGCAAAGTAAGGCCAGCATCTTTTGGCAATAATTCCATCAATGATGTGGAAAGTGCTCGTTCTCCTAGGGGTCTACTGCTACAAACAACCAAGGGTATGTGTCTTTTCTGTTGGCTAAAGTCTGTACTCTTTTCTCCTTCTCTGCTTCTCTTTTCGTTTTTTTTCTCATTACATGAACAAAAGTAAAAAACGCTCTTTCTGCTGTGGTCTATTGGGTGTTATTTGAGCAACGATTCATTCTTTTTCTTTGATCAGGTACTTTGTTAAAATCCAGTTCATTCAGCACCTTGAATCCCAAAGCAAAGGTAAAACTTGTTGATGAAGTTGTTCCTCATAGGCAGAAAGGAACCAGAGAACAAGCATCCCTTGATGTAAAGGAAGGGCCTACCAGAGTTTTGAGCAAATCTATGTCATTCAAATCTGCAAGTTCTAGACGTTCAAGTGCTGGTGAATCAAAATTTAGAGCACTTTCACCTAGACCTCATGTTTATGATCTAAAAGGATTGAAACAAGTGAACGAGCGAGATGCATTTGAGAGGAAAAGTTTATCTAGGTTGGATCGGGCTCTCACTGCTTCATCAATGGCAACTTCTGTCTCAACGCCTAAGGTTGATCAGAAGCTCACACCTCGCGGTGAAGCTGTATCTCTTTCTTCCGCAAGCAACAACCGAGAGTCAAAGGTCATGAAATCTGAAGGCAAAGGAAGTACCTTAACAAAATCAAACAGCAATCTAGCTCGTAAAGGTTTAGAAGTTTCAGTTACTCCGGGTATGGCTCTACTTTCGTAACAGATTGAACACATTAAATGCATTTATTTTTCTTTCATGCTCACCGATACCACTCTTGTTTTACTAGATGTTTGGTCCCTTTTTTTGCTTTCGGGTTGACTGTTGAGTAAATCATGAGACTGTTTGTCTGTTTGAACTTTGAACAATGCAGTTGGAGCTTTGTCTATTAGTGCAATTTGCAGTTTGTCTGTTGAACAGGAGCCAAACTTTGTTAGCCCTAAAGAAGAGCCCTCTTCCAGTTCTTCATGGACTGCTGAGAAGCCATCTACTAATGCTAATGAAACCGTGCAAGATGCCTTACCTCAATCAGTGGAATCAACAAATCAGGTTGAAAAATCCAGTTCTTGTCACTCAGGGCCTACTCTTATTGCAGGCACAAAAGGTGCTTTATGTCAAAAATGTAAAGAAATGGGTCATGATGTGGAAAGTTGCCCCCTTGGCAGCCCGCAGGTTTCCGGTATTGATGTGTCCGCCGGAAGGAACTCTTGGGAGGATACCATCAAAGGTAATAAATTGAAAGCTGCAATTGAGGCGGCAATGCATAAGTTGCCTGGAACATATGGGAGGAACAAAGAAAATGATCAATCGGAGGGGTTGGGTGTTGCTAACATGGATTTGAATTGTGAGAGATCTTCTCAAGATCAATTTTCAATCTCTAATAAGATGAAAGGAACTCATGAAATGCCAATAAGTAAACAAATCACTGTAAATCATTTGAAGCCGTTTGCTGCCCTTGCCACAGATGTGGTTTTTCCTTTGAGAGCGGGCGATTCAATTTCCATTGCCCCATTTGATGGAAGGCCTTCAATGGTAGACTGGCCTGGTCATGCTTTGGCAGAGACATCTACACTTTTGAAGATTTCAGCCGTCCCAGAACATGAATACATCTGGCAGTAGGATTCTTTTCTTATCTGTGGATTAGTAGTATTTTCATTTTTAGACATTTTATTTTTTCTCCTTTTTGCTTTCACGAGTTTCATTTGGTGGTCCTGTATCTGGAAATTTCTTTACTTTTGCTTACATTGCTTACATGCAGGGGTGGTTTTGAGGTGCATAGAGGGGGGAAAATTCCAGTCTTGTGCGGTGGAATTCAAGCGCATCTATCTTCTTGTGCATCACCTAAAGTTCTTGAAACGGCGAACAAGTTTCCCCAGAGAATTCACTTAAATGAAGTACCTCGAGTATGCACATGGCCAACAATGTTTCATGAAAGTGGCGCCAAAGAAGATAATATTGCTCTTTACTTCTTTGCCAAAGATTATGAGAGGTAAATAGTTGCACACTTTACTACTCAAATTGATAGCCATCTTCCTGAAGCATATACCTTTTAATGTTTTATGATTTAATACTCTTTTGTCGTACTACAGTTATGAGAGAAACTACAAGGCTCTGGTGGATAGCCTGATTAAAAATGATTTAGCGCTGAAGGGAAACCTAGATGGCGTTGAACTTCTGATTTTCCCATCCAACCAACTTCCTGAGAACTGTCAGCGTAAGTTTAATCCTAAGGTTTTATATTAGAAGTAATGAATAATACACTGTTGACAACTTTTTGATAGCATATTTAGACTTGACACCTTGAATGTTACCTTTGGAATTTGGATGAGGCCCAACTGATGTTTGGTGCAATTTTAATCTTCTTGATCTAGCTCCATAAACTTAATATATTTGGTCATGAGTGTTGTAAAAGACGCAAGGCGTACTAAAGCGCAAAGGGTCCTAGGGCCTAGGCGCGCCTGATGAAGGTGAGACGCAAATTGCAAAAAGAAAAATATAAGTATCCAGCTAACTAAAACAAATAAAAATAACTGAAAATATATCAAAAACAATTATAATAATACAAATTAATGTATTTGTCGAAATTTAAAATCACCCCAAAACCTATCTTAATTTAGTAAAGAAATGTTATACAACTTGATTTCGGATTGGGTGAGTCAATTCAAGTAGGGTTTTTCTCATACATTTTTATGAGGCGTGCCTAGGTACATCTCGAAAGCGCGCTCCTTTGTGCCTAGGCGCACGCCTGATGAAGGTTGCCTGACATGACCCTTAATGAGGTGAAGTGGTATGAGAATGAGGCGCGGTGTTTTATACCACATTTTTCAGATGATCATTTTGTTTAGTTTTTTTGCATACAATGATCGGCAAAGTAGAATTGAAAGGATGACTACAGGGGAATTTGATAGATGTATGTGTGTGTGTTTGTGCCATTCATCAAGGGTGAATACATGCTTAATGGGAGGTGAAATTTCCTCTCCCCTCTCCACCCCGTGTGTATGTAACTAGCTTGATTATAATATGCCTTTCCATAATCAAATTTTCTTTTAGTTCATGTAGAATTGGTAGAACAATTATTAGTTGTGGAAAATAAGATATCAGCTGCATGAGATGTGGAACTTTTGGCCAACTTAAGTACTGTAAATTATATTTGAGTTTTTACTAATGGCAAAAATTTTGTTATCTGTAATGGGCAGGCTGGAATATGCTATTTTTCTTATGGGGTGTGTTCAGGGTAAGGAAAGTGAGTTGTTCAAATTCCTTGAAGTATTCATGTATTGCCGGTTCGAATATGGTGCCCGTTGACAAAGTCATTACCACTGATAATATGTCTTTGACTCAGATCATATGTTTGCCCAAGCATGCAGATACAGATTCAGCTGCATGTGATGCTTCTCATAACATAGTCCCAGGATCATATGGTCCTGACAAGACATTTATCACAATGAATGGGAGTTGTGATATCAAGGTATCTTCTCTTCAGCAGACATCTTTGGGTTCTCATTCTAACTCAGCACAACAGGATGGTAGATTTGACTCCAGATTCTCGTCAAGGGCTGCAAGCACCATTGCACTGTTGTCTGCAGAAATGAGACGTGTTAGTCCTTCTCTGGTAATGTTAGGTTCCTTATAGTTATTTTTGTTGATTTTTATTTGGTTTCTGTTCTGTTTTTGCTGTGCTCTTTATGGTTTTTGTGTTTTCTAATTCTTTTCTTTATTTGATATTGGGTTGGTGTTCTAAATTTTTCCCAAGGCCTCCCTCTTTTTGTTTGTTTTTTGCTCAGGAAGCTTTGTCTCCTCCCCCCCCCCAAAAAAAAACTTCCTTTGAGGGGCATGCATGTACATTAGCAAACCAACGTGTCAAATGCATCATGATTGTTTATTTGAGCAATTGCTTGGTTTCTATATATGCATGCCCTTGTCCAGATCATACCGAACTTGATGGTCTGTTGATTGTGTTCTTACTGCTGGCTGCCCTCAGTTGGGCCTTTTGTTTATTTGCTATTGATTTTTGGAACTCCATGCTATTGTTTGCAGATCCTAGTTACCTCTCAATCAGATTCTTTGTTGCTTATTCACCTTTTTTGCGGATCTAATATGCATCTGTGGTCCAAATGTTGTGCGATATTTTCTGTCTGATTCTTTGTTGCTTATTCACCTTGTTGTTGACCTTGTTTCAAATGTTTTCGTTTTCATTTTGAAGCATTATAGTCACACGTCTATATGTGATGCACATTGATATTCACCTATTACTTTGCAGCAAGAATGTAATTTTTCAGAGGGTGGACTGGGCACAGAGGTCAAACCTTCACTTCAAGCAATTAGAACCAGTGTTGGTTCTGGCAAAGGTGGGATGACAGAAATGGATGGGGATTCTTCACTTGGAGAAGGTAGTTCATTATCGAAGAATTTCCATGTTGGCAAAGAAGGTGTTCGTGATGAGGGGGGTGTTGATTCTGAAAAGGTGCCAGATATAATGAAAAGTGGCAGAGATCATATTAACTTTGAAATAGACTTGAACGAGGGTGGTGTTGATGCTGACAAAATGCCAGTCATGACGAAAAGTGGAAGAGATCAAATTAACCTTGAAAGAGACTTGAACGAGGGTAGTGTTGATCCCGAAGAAGTGCCAGATACAATGAAAAGTGGCAGAGATCAAATTAACCTTCAAAGAGACTTGAACGATGGGAGTGTTGCTGATGAAAAACTGCCAGGTACAGAAACTTCCTTAGATAGAAACCAGAACTTTAGAGGGGCAAACCATCAGCAGTCCAATAACCGGAATTCTCAGCACTTGGATCTTTTAGAGATAGCAGCAGCAAGTTCTTGTGGCACTAGTCAAAATATGCCATGGAACAAGGCATTTGTAGATGGTGATTCTTGTAGTGATGGTTTTTTATCCCGGAGAGATGATCTGTGTTCCAGTTCCTCAAATCTGGGGAGAAGTGAGAAATTTTCGGACAAAAAAGCTATATCTAAAGACTTAGGATCTTCTGAGAGGTACTTCTTTCCTGTGGATTCACATCGTGTAAATGATTTCCGGTTGGGACCCAACTCCATTCCTTGGAAAGAGCTTTCATCAAAGGTGAGGATAAGGTTCCAAATCTCGAGCTTGCTTTAGGGGCTGATGATGCAAAACAACCAAACAAGGGAATGCTGCCTTTCTTTGTGGGACCTGTAGACGAAAATAATAACCAGGATAAGCCTCCAGATAAGCAGACTGACAAGGGAGCGGAGGAGCACGTCTCCGCTTCCCTCTCCCTCTCCCTCTCATTTCCGATCCCTGACAAGGAGCAAACAAGTGTCAAACCTGCTTCAAAAACAGAGCGGCTCCTGCCAGAAAGCCGCCATCATGTGAATACTTCGCTGTTCCTCTTTGGGGATAAATAGAGACCAACAGGGAATGTCAGAGGTTGTACATTGGGTGTGAATGTTTACCAAGAATGTGTTCTTGTCATATAATGACCTTCCATCCCATGGGGTTTATAGGAAGGACATCACTTTCCCATCTGTTCATAATCCACTAATAATTTTCCTTTTTAGTAGTTATTTTAGATTTTAACTGTGGTTTTTGGGTGGTGCATACTTATGGCTGATTGTATATAAAGAGAATCCAAGCCCGGCATAGTTTTAAATGCTACAAGAAATTTCCAGACCAATGTGCTGTTTAAGAATTTTGCCTTGTGTTATTATTATTTCTTTATATGCTACTTGTCTTTGTGTCTGATTTTTCTTATTGCTGTTTAGCGCCTCTGTTTCTAGGCTTTGGGGATGTTTGAATGAAGTTTAGCATGTTTTTAACAAAGCTCGGAGGAGATCTTTACAGAAAACTGAACATTCATGGCTGGAGATGCATCCCGAATCCCGATAGGTTTGTTGAGGAAAAATATCACGTATCATTGATGATTGATCTTAGATTAAGAATATAAAGTTAAGATAACTCTCAACCCTAAAAATAGTTTGGGTTGAGTTAGATCATGCATTTCAAACCCACAAGTGGGGCTCATACCACCTTTGCACGTGACAATTACGTCAAAAAGTGTCTTCACATCGGGAGTGTGAATCATAAGGATATAATTGAAATTAGCTATAAGCACACTTAAACAACTATACCCAAGAGGGGGAGTGAATTGGGTATGTGACAAAATAATACGGAATTAAAAATCTTTTTAATTTTAAACTACTTAGTTAGTAGCTTTACCGATTAAACTTAGAAATCAATTTCCTCAATTAACATATTCAATAATGATAAGATTAATATATGATATGAAAAGATTATAAAACTTGCAATAAGTAAATAAGATAAAGATAAAGATGTTGACACCAGATTTATAGTGGTTCGGCCAACTCATTGCCTACGTCCACTACTCCAAGCTACGCTTGTAGCTTTCCACTATGTAAAATGAACCCGCACTTTACTTCCGGGCTCACTCTCAAACCTTTACAATAGAAGTTTTTGATCCAAAGTTCATCTTAATCTTTTACACAAATCCACCATTGAGAGTATACCCACTCACACAAGGGATTTCCACACAAATATTTGATAATAAAAGTTTACAACCACAATTTGGGTATTCACAAAAGATTACAAAGAAGATTTAAATGTGAGTATCTCACTCAAATGTATCAAAGCTCACTAATATGAATATGAAGATGAAGTATGAGCTTTTTCAAATGTAGAGAGTGTAAGATGTAGAAGATTTGAAAAACTCTTTAAAAGTGTTTGAAGCTTGTTTGTGTAATCAAAAGATGTATGAAAATGATTTTTGCTTTGAATATATTTTTCCCAAAATGTTTCTCCTTTGCAAAAATGAAATCAATCAAGCTTCATTTATAGGCTTAAAACTGAATATGACTGTTTTTTCTTTATGAGGCCGGTATACCGTTCTACAATACATGTATGCTGGTTTGACATCAAGAAACAGCTTCTGAAATTATGAGCGTTGTATTTTTGAACGTTGAAAAAAGACTAGTATGGTGACCGATATGCATGTATTAGAAAGTTTCTGATGATCAGTCAATCCTGACAGCGCTCAATATTTTGGCCATAACTTGCTCTAAAAAATTCCAAATCAAGATTCGTAAATTTCTACATACACTAGACACATAGATCTATCATATATATATATATATATATTATGCCTAAAAAATATTAAGATGAATTTTGTAGAATTTTTCTAATGTGACGGGTCTGCAGAAAACACACATCTGAATATGTTGTAGTAATATGGCTCAAGGAAAAGTTCTATATATCAAAATTGTGTTCCGTTTGAACCGTAGCAAATTAGAGACACATATCTATCTAAAGGTATATCATTTGAAATTTAATTCAACCGTTTGCTAATTTTTAAAAACCATTTTTTGATGCACTTGTGCATTGAAATTCATTTTTGTGCAAATAAAGTACAAATGATTTCTTAAGCATTTTAAGCCACTTTAAATGCAAGTGATGCAAAACGTATGATTCCTAAAAGCTTTAAAATATTTGAATAAACTCACTTACAATTAGTTTTAGTTCTTAATCATCATCTTGATCTTCATCTTGCTTGATTCTTGCTCTTTGATCTTTTTCATTATCTTTTTGGTTTTTTAGTTCTTGGAGCATTTTTCGTTAGTTGTGCGTTCGTTTCAGTGTTCAAACTTGTGGCGTTAATGGCACGTTCTTCATTGGGTTCGAACAACATATTCCAGAGAGCAAACGTTCGTGGTACGTTCGAGAAGCTTTCGAACAAAACATTCTAGAGAGCCAACGTTCGTGGTGCGTTCAAGTAGCGTTCGAACGAGCCTTTCCAGTGGGCACGTGTTCGTGGTGCGTTCGAGTAATCGTTCGAACGCGACTGCGATCTAAACACGTTTTAAGCTTTTCACTTTGAAAAACCCTAGATTTTCACCCTACCTATAAATAGAACATATAGCCACAATCGTTGAAACACATTTCCTTAAGCAAAAGCCAAAATCTCTCAAAGCTTTCAACCTTTCTTGAATCCACCTTGAAGACTTTTTTCATCTTATTGTCTTCTTTGTTTATGGTGATTTCAACACAATATAACCCAAAATTCCTAATCCTTCAGAGTTCTCAAGGAGGAAGATTGGTAGTCGGAGTTCCGACGTGCGTAAGGATTTGATTCACTCAGAGACTTCAGAGGTTCAGAAGAAAACCATGGTGTGCGGGCTTAAGAAGTTCCTTGGGTTCTTACAGTCTATAGGTACTTGAGTCGGTGGAGTTGCCACCATAGGTCTTGACCATCGCTGTAAGTTTTTCTCTATATAGTGGATTGGGCTGGTAGTAGTATCCCGATTCCGATGTGGTTTTTATACTCGCACGAGTTTCCCACTTCGTCACCAAAATTATTGTGTTGATTTTATGTGATTATTTTATTTCCCAAATTTATTTATTGGTTGGATATTGTGGTTGCTTGTTGAGAATCTATAGGCATATTAATTAGGACTTGTCTAGATTATTGTGTGTAATTTCGCATAGGGTCAGAACCTTAGGTAAACACGAACTTTCAATTGGTATCAGAGACTGAACTCAATCCTTGACCCATTAGCTATGGATCATAGTCAACCTTTAAATTATCTGCCATTTTTTGATGGCACCAAATATTTACATTGGAAGGTTCACATGAGAGCGTTCCTTAAGTCATTAGATGAGAGGGTCTGGATGATAGTAGAGTACGGGTGGAAACCTCCTGTTTATAGTTGATGGGGTCTCTTCCCCTAAAGACAAATTGACCTGGTCCAATGATGATTTTGACGCTAGCAATAGGAACAACAAGGCAATTAATGTCATACATGGTGATTGTGTGCTCAGCTGAGCTTTAAGAGAATCTCTATGTGAGAGATAGCCAATGATGCTTGGGACATCCTGCAGACTGTGCATGGGGGAACATTGTCTGTTAAAAATAACAGACTTCAGGATTTAGCTACTAGGTTTGAGGTCGCTCATATGAAAGATGATGAGACTTTCGATGAGTTCTACGCTGAGATTACCGATGTCGTTAACTCAAGCTTTAACCTAGGTGAGACTATCCCTACCAGTAGGATTGTTAGGAAAATCCTTAGATCCCTGCCTGAGAAGTTCCTACCCAAGATTACCGCCATCGAGGAAAGCAATGACCTCGATCAGCTTAAATTAGATGACCTCGTAGGAAAACTGCAGGTTTATGAGAAGAAACTTTCTGGTTATAAAAAGCCAAAAATTATAGCGATGAAGATCGCGAAGGAAGTTGCTCATGGTCCGTCTAGTGATGATGATAATACCCTCACAGATCATGATTTGACAATGTTTGCTAAGAGGTTTAAGAAATTTCTTAAGCTGAAGAAGAATAGCCATAGTAGTAGTAGAGATATAGAAGATGAGCCTAGAGAGAGTAGGCATAGTAGGAATGAGTCTAGAGAGGATATGGGTAGTAGACCCTGTGGTGTCCTGTGCCATGAATGTAAATGCTATGTGCATATTCGATTTGAGTGCCCTGCCTACCTTAAGGCTAAAGGTAAACAAGCCATGACAGCCTCTTTTAGTGATTCAGAAGGTGGGCATACTTCTGATGAGTCTCCTAAGAATAAGAGCAATTTTATGGCCTTTACTGCTAGTGTGACTGATGAGAGAGAGATTGAAATTAATGATGATGATTCAGAAGTCTCTCTCAATGAGTCTGTTGATGAAGAAAGTTTTTTTGGTAGCTTATATTGAACTATTTAATGAGAGTTTAGCTATACCTGGCCGGCGGTTCAGTTCCGGTTTAGAACCGAACAGAACCGGCCGGTTTCGGTTCCACAAGTGTGGAATCGGAACCTTGAACCGAACCGGAACTGACCGGTTTGGTTTCGGTTCCGGTTCGGTTTGAACCTTTTTTTTTTTATTTTTAAATTTCGAAAATAAATTAAAATAAATTACATTAATTTAATAAATAAATAAAATTATTAAATTGAAGAGCTTGAACTTAAATTTTAAAAAATTTAAGTTACCTACGTATCCTCCAGGGGTGAGAGGAATCAAAGCTCACATAGTCTTATTACAATTTTAAGATATTTCCCCTTTGTAAATTTACAATTTTGTAATTATCAATCATCATTATCAGTTGATCCTTCAGCTCCGGTTCCATTTGCACTTGTTGTTGCAGATGCATTATCAAACAAGTCTTCGAAATCATCAGATGCATCTTCTTGTTGTCTCAGATCAGCTCAAGTCTAATAATCCACACAAGCTGTTGCTTCTAGAGTGCTTGGATGTAATAAAGATCATCTAGCTTCTTGTTGTCTCAGATCAGCTCGAGTCTAATAATCCACACAAGCTGTTCTGACCTGTTTGCGTTGGGGTGGAACCCCAACCGAACCAGTCATTCACGGTTCTGGTTCGGAACCAGAATCGGTTAGAACCGGAACCGTCTGGTTCCAACCGATTTGGTTCCGGTTCCGAACCAGAACCGTGGCCGGGTCTAAGTTTAGCTATTAAGAAGACTAATATAGAGGTCAATAAGAGGCTGAAACTAATTGAGCTAGAAAATAATGAAGCTCAAGCCAAATTTGAGCAAATCCTCTTGATGGTAGATGACCTGGAAGAGAGGAATAAAGGCCTAGTTGATAGGGTCCACACTTTAGATGCCGATCTTGAAAATGCTAGAACCCAGTTGTCTGTATTTTCCAGTGGGAATAAGAAACTAGACTGCATGCTAGGAATTAGTGTTGACCCTAATTGTAATAAGGCATCATCGTCTAGAGCAGTGCCTAACCCTCATAAACATGATCGAGGCAAGAAGCCTGTTGAGAGCAGTCATGTGATCCATTTGTTTATTCATCGTCCTGTGGCCCAACCTCGATCTAGAGGTGTTGTGGGTAAACCTCGGTCTCATCCGAGGTTTGTGCCTGTGTGCCATTTGTTAGGGTGGGTGCTCGGAGTGCCAATCCGGATCGTATTTCTGTCCGATTCATGAATACGAACAATGCCATTTTCCATAATATTACTTATTTAATGGTATCACCTCTTGTCTTTTATATACATATTCGATCTAATTACGATTAGATATCTAATTATGATTAGATTGAAACTAAATCTGATTTAGTGATACATGCATATTAGACAAAGACCCTAGGATGTACAATGTAGTGCGCAGTTACAATGTAGTTTGTAATTGACATTGGGAAGCGTCACTATAAGTTGTATATCCTTAATTAAAGTTCCTGGTCAAGATTTACTAACATTGGTCGGTTAGTAAAATCCGCTGAGACCAGTACATGTCGTATATCGTGACTTGGTCCGATGGTTTATCCCAATGAACCATGAGTCTCAGGAGACTCGTATAGACATGTAGGTGTTTATTTGATAAACACTGAACGACTCACTGAAGATTTCCCAATAGATGGTACACCAACGTCAATAGGAATTTTCTTGAGTTGAACGAGCATAGTGGTCATTCGACTTGAGATACCACAGTAGATATATGAGTTATCCTCCACACTTTGATGTCAGTCACGTCACCGATCTATTTAGATCAGACCTCCGCCTGTTCGTTGGGTGTGGACCGATGCTCATGATATCCAATGCGTATCAAGATAGAATCTGCCAGTCCTGTGTACAGGGCATATGTATCCTACACGTGTTTGCGATCTAGTAAATCCATGGCCGTGGTATAACTTCGGAAGCAAGTTCCGAGTGTTAATTAGAGATCATAAATTTGAAAGTCGACTATATTATACCAAAATGATTTGACGTTCTTATCTATATCCTAGGTATAATATGGATAGCCTGTGACAGAGGGATTATACGTATGCAATGACCTCGACTTGCATAGTTTAGCGAGATTATCCGTGGTCGTCATAATTCATGAGTGGATAAATTATGGACACGAAATTGAATTTCGTGACAGATAAACCTAAACTTAGAGAGTCCCACAATATGAAGTGTACTCGTTGAGCACTTGGGCAACACATTATGAATAATACAGATTATTCATAATACTTCACCAGATTAAATGAGTTAATTCGAATCATTTAATCGGTTAAACGAAAATACATGCATTAGGGGCGTTTCGGTCAATTAATAATTAATGTGTATTTATATTTGATACAAAATTTGATTTGATACATATTAATTATTTGTCAAATGAGACTTTGACACATGCCATTAATATATGTATTTGTTATTTAATGTAAATAAAAATACATATATAATAATAATCACATTAATTAATTATTTAGGTATTTAAATGTTAAATATCTAGATAATTAAATTATTTCAATATTACATAAATGTTATGCAATATGTTTGATTATTATTGGTTACATGTGACATGATTTTATTAAGCTTAAAATTTACAAATTGGATTTGTCAAATTAAGGCTTATTATTGTTTAATTAGATTAAAAATGACATAATGACCAAAATGCCCTTCACCCCCTCCTAAGTCGGTTTTGACCATTATTTAAAGATGGAAATTTTGTTTTCTTCAAAAATTATCCTCCATGGCCGAAATCCACCTCCATGAAAGCACCCAAAACTTTCTTGAAGAGTCAAGGAAGAAAGTGAAGAAATTCAAGAAAAAGTTTAAGGAAATTACAAGATTTGGAGGTAATCTTCAATAATCTTAAACTTAGAAAGCTTGTTTCCTGTTCTAGAATATCTAGAATATTTCTAGGGTTTCTTTCTTTCCTATATTTTAGGCCTTTTTGATTTGGAGGATGGATTTGGAGGCTAGATGCATGTGTGAAGTTAGATTGAATAATATTATTGTAATATTAGTTCAATTTTGTCATTTGATGACTTGTTGCCATTCTAGAGTGTTATGAACACTCTTGTAACTCCTAGAATTGTTCTTGAGTTTTTCATAGTGGTGGCTTGGTTGGTGTTAATATTAATATGATTAATGTTGAGAATATTTGATTTAAAGCATGAAAAATGATATTTTTTTGTTACAAACCAGACCTGGAAATTCTATATTTTTGGTGATGAAAAGTATGTTGTATAAATGTATTGGATGTGTTTTGGGTATTGGAACAATTTCCGAAAATTATTTCGGAGTTGAAATATGCGAAAACGGTGAAAAACAGCGTTACCGGGTGAGTTTCGGGCTTACTTGGTGTCTGCTATCCAAATAGTGAATTGGCCACTGTTTGGGCAGCCCATGAACTGCCCAAGAACTATTGGATCTGACCTGGGCAGCTCCCATGTGTGTTGGTTGGTTGGTCGGTTCGGATAAAAACGCGTTTATGTCATTTTGCAGAAAAATATTTTTCGTAAAAGTTTCTCGATGTTCCTTACCTATTTATGTCGTTATTTGATATCGAATAAATATGTTTAGGTGAACAATGAGTGATTCATATTGGATATTGAATAGTTTATTTGGTAATTTAAAAAGTTTTAAAATTATGATTTCACCCGAACAGCGAGTTCCGCTGCGCCCGCGACAAAACCCCAACAAAAATTGGTATCAGAGCAGGTCTGATCCTTCATCCATTACATTAGTCATGCTTGATATATGATATATAATCCAATTTTGATGTTTGTACATGCATGTAATTTAGATATTTCTTGACTTTTCGGTTCTACGCTAACGGGAAACGTAACATAAATTTAATGGTTAAGTTAAGTTATGTTTTCTAAGGTAGAATTGAATTGTTTAGAAGTTGATCTAGATTAAATTCTGCATTTGATGTAGAGCAATGCTTTCTTGAGGAATATCCTCCCTTAAATAAGGCAGTAGAGTGATATGTATTAGATGCATGTTTCTTGGTCCGTCTTGTCAATACGATTTATGGGTATCTTTCTATGGCTGCATCCGAGAAAGTGCCAAAGTAGTGAGGGCGTAGTTGATAGAATTTTAACGAAGCCGGATGTATATTTGATACTAGATAAATTCAAGTGAAAGTGGAAATCATGAACGTCCCAAAGCTGTCAGGACTACATCGGTAGCTTGAGTTTGCCATTGGCAAGTGAAGCCTTGATACGGCTCATTGTGAACGTGCCAAAGCTGTCATAATGAGAAATGGTCAGGACCAAAATCAGGAGTCACAGTGAGTGTGATTTACAATGAGTTGTCTACCTAATGAATATACGTAGACGAGATCGTGCCAAAGCTGTGAGTCGAAATATATTCATGGGGTCCACCTCTCACTATAGAATTCGATTTAATTATTGAATTCCCATTTTCCGTTGGGTATTACGGTATTACGTAAAGTAGTGGGAGACACTGCTGGGTTAAAAATCCATAACTAAAGCAGTGTGTAATATTATGGAAATTGCTGATTTTGTTTTCCTTTATTATATATTGTTAATAGAATTATACTTATAATCCACTGTATGCATATTATTTGAATATGTTTTCTGACTTCACTATTGGTTGCGTATTTCTAGAATAGGTTCTAGAATGTAAGTTGACTTGGATATTGTTAGATTAGTTAAAACCATCGGGAACTGTTGTTCCTATTTTGTTGAAAATCAAGATGGTTAGCGACCTAGTTACTAAGTCACGATAAGTAATCTAAATAGATATTTGTTTTAGGATATAATTGTCTAGAGAGAATAGTTTCTTGTGCGGTAAGAATTGACGTGACTTAGTTCATGTCTCAAGATTCTTGACTGGCATTAAGAAAACTCAATTAGGTATTTTGTTTATCTTATAATGACGTTTCTTGGCTTTATTGACTTTTAGAAGTCACGTGTTCGACACAGTTTGCTAATCAATTATTTACAATTGTTGTGAATAATTGAAGGCAAATTATAGAGCTTAAGAAATGAGATGTGTATAGTTGTGTATAGAGAATATCGATTCTCACAATACGAAAATTGTAGGTATTGGATACCAGATCTCCCATTTAGTTATTTAAAATAATATTTAGTGATTGTTTTGATATTTGATGTCAGAACTTGCAACTATTGGATATTTACTTGTTATTTACAAACAATTGTTACATATTTTAATATGACTAGTAGTGTCATTGATGAAGAGAAAAACATTAAGAAAAATATTCGGTTAATTAAATAACTTAGAATAGTGCTTTATGAGATCTTATCACAGAAGCATTAGATGCTTATTCAGTATGGTAAAGGATGGTCTGATACAAGATCACACCATATATCCTTATCCATTTAATGAATATTGTATTCATGAATGTGATTAAATCTCATTTAACCAATGATTGTCATTGGACACATTTATTAAACTAATACTTTGGAAGTATGTAGTTTAATGAATTATAAATTGTCTTGGATAGTTTTCTTCACTTTGCAACTTAGTTAATGAATTGTCATGACTTAGTTGCGTGTTTCTAAAAGAATATATATTGAACGTCTTGAATGGTTCGAGAACTTTCAATATGTTTCTGATGAAATGCGGATAGAAATATTTTGAATGGTTCAAAGATATTCTATTTGAAGTGTTGAAAACTATAAATTTAAAATTCATCGCGAGTCTTTGAATTGTTCAAGATGTTTGATATGATCAAACATATGAATTTATTGCAATTAGTTCTAAGGTTATTTAATGAATTTTATTCTTACTCAATATAATTCTTCTACGATTCCATCGTGATAGAATTGGTCAGTGGGAGAAATCGAATCTTATATGATTTGATTCATTTGATATTGAGTGTTACCGAATTAGTTTCAATACTTTTGGGGATATGCTCCAGTAACACTAATTCATCTTTTTAATTAAGGTTCCATTAGTTTCTACAGTTACGTAAATGATATGTATAAGTAGAAAATTCGAATCTTGAAAAGTTTGAGATTTGAATCTTTCTTTTGTATAATGGTTATATAATTGAAAAGTACTTGCGCCTCATAGGTACAAGTAAAAGTTTATCATTTATTCTATTTAATAGAATATTGTATTCTATTTGATAGAATATTTTTTCTACGATCCCGAGTAATAAAATTATTTTATTACTTGATAAGTAACATAAGATGTTAATGATTGTAGAAAAGACTTGACTTATTGAAGTTAAATGTGATAGTGATAAACTAAAATGTAACTACAATAATTAATAAGATGAAATGACCCTATGATATCTTCCGCATAAGTTTAATAAGATGTCAGAATCATTTACAAAAGTATTTGATACTTAGTGGTTCTGTTGTTTTCTTATTGAAGAAAATTATCCTATAATCTATAGTGGGAGCGATATTTGATATCGATTTCGGAAGTTAGCATTAAACCATAAATCTAAGATTGTTCCTAGCTTACTACGATCAAGTTTTGAACTTGATTAAGCTTTCGTTATGAATAGTTCATAAAATGTGCAAATTGTTTGCGCATCAAAAGCAATATGAGCTAATTAAAGGTTTGACCTTTACAATATGACAATGAGAAAAGTTTTACTCAGTGATCTATTGTAGATTCTGAGAAAACTTGTATCTAGTCGCATTGATTGAATAATTAAAGATCTGTTGGTTAATGTTGATATTAAACTATGTATTTTGGCTAAAGAATGCAAAGTGGCTTTCCTGAATGTTTTTTTCGAATGAGAAATCCGTTATGGCTTCTTTGTTTGAAGAGTTCATTCTAGAATGGCCCTAGAGTTTGTATTCTGCTAGGATCACAGTTTGATATACTATCTTATAGAGCCTATTGTAGACTCAAATAAGCTTTCCGGAAATCTGTGTTCTCTAATTTTGATACAGTCGGATTGTCTGATTTTATCAAAGCATAGAGAATACATATGTAATAGTAGGGTCAGTGGGAGCGTACAAATTTCTTTCTAGTGTTATATATCCTAACGACATTATCATTATTAATGTAATAATAAAATGTTTATAAGGTAAAATGTTTACCTAAGTCTTCTTTTCTCTGTGAATGCAGTGTGAGTAGTCTCTGTTATATTTGATATAAAGTTTTATATATGATATAAATTTTTATTTTCATAGGGACACCTAGGGGTTTAAAGGCTTGTTGAATACGCTAAATGTAACTGTGATCCCTACGAAAGTGGCTTATTTTAATTTTATTTTAAAGATGTTTATGTTATTTTATTTTGTTGTTTTGCTCGAGGACTAGTAAAATGTTAGGTTTGGGGGTGTGATGAGTGGTAAATAGATCACTATTTCCCACTCATTTTACTTAATATTTTGTATAGTTTCTTGAGTTTTTGTGAATATTTTGATGTGTTTTGTGTTATTTTGTAGATAAATAAAGTTTCAGGATTCTCTGGAATCAAATCAGGGCCAAAATAATAAAAAACAGACAAAAAAGGTAAAATTGTCATTTGCGCGTCGCGATGGCTAACATTCACAGGACACGTGTCATCATAAGAGAAGTTTTCCTTGCTAACATGTGTCTGCCACGTGTCAACATCACACCAAATCATGCTAACATGCGCCGAACATGTGTCATCATCACATGCTGCCGACAATCATCATCGCCACATCATCAATGACGTCAACACAATAATTCAGTTAGCGCCACATCAGCACCACGTCAGTATATTTATTGAGATAATCATTCCGCCTGCCACATGTCACCATCTCTGGAAGCCCCGCAACACGTGTCCTTCATCAACGGCGCGTCGCGACGCGTGAAGAAAAAAATTATCTATAAATAGAGGCCGAATTTCAGATTTCATTTCATACTTTCTTCTATGTAATTCTGTAAGAATACTAAGAAGATTGTATCTTGTTTGTTTATTTACAGTTTTCAGTAATTAATTTTCGCATTTGTACTTTCTTTTCTTTACTTTTCAGTCTTTACTTTCTGCAATTTACTTTTACGCAACAATACTTTCCTTTCTTTATTTTTCAGTTTTTACTTTTCAGTAATAAGGAGGTAACTCCCCTTGCTGGGGTAAAAGGTAAAACTTTTATTACTAATATTTAGATTAATCTCCCTTAATTATAATATATATACTACTTAAAACTTGACTTAATAAGGATACCGCCTATATGACTGGTTGGACTTAATTATGAAATTGGTTTTAACCTAACTAAACTGGATACCGCCTAATTGGTCGGTTGGTAATTAATTATTAATTTGACTTAATCAGGTTACCGCCTATATGGCTGGTTGGTAAAATCACGCAAAATTAATATATTATAATAAAGGAGATATCTAAAATAGTAGTAATAAAAGTGGATCCTCTAACCCCAGCATTTTCTTTTATTGTACTTTTACATTTTTAAATTTTCAGCATTTACTTTCCAGTATTTACTTTATTTAATTTCCAGCATTTACTTTCCAGTATTTACTTTATGTCTTTTATTTTATTAAGTTTTTATTAGCCATAGATATATGTCGTAACTAAGCCCGTTATCTAGGGTTGTGATGAATTCCAATATCACCGGTTTATAAGGGGTTATTTTATAGTTTGGGTAATACAAAGGTTTACTTATTAAGTCTGAAGCTTAATGCTTAATGCTTCTTGTTAACTGGCCACTAATAAGATTGATTTGGTAAACTTAAAATAAACTTGACAAATGAATTTTAGGTTTCAGCCTTAGACTTAATAGCCCACGATCTTCATTGAGGATAGATAACCCTTTAATAGATTTCCTTACAGGATAGACATATACCTGTCGGGCGGGGGTAACCACAATTGGAACTTAATCTTAATGAATTCATGTAACTTGGTTGATATAGACATATGATTAATTGGGTTACACTGGGTATTTGCATCTGACCATCAACATAGGCTTTTGCATAATTTCGTGTTCCATGTTAGTAAACTAATATATTACACAAACGTAAAATAACCACTTCATCTTTAAAAAGATATTGGAATAATTCACAACCCTGGATAGTTTATTAATATTGAAATTTCCTCAATCTACTTTCGCGCTATTTCTTTTACTTGTTTTAATTTTAAAGTCGTCACTCAATCAAACAATCAATCCATTAGATACTCATAAAAATTTGGCTTCATAAATTAATAAGCTTATGTATTAAGTCCTCGTGGGATCGATAATTTTTATACTACTTGAACGATACGTGTGCTTGCGTTATACGCGTGTGATTACGCACCGGTCAGTGGCGTTCCTGAATGTTTTCTTCGAATGAGAAATCTGTTGTGGTTTATTTGTTTGAAGAGTTCATTCTAGAATGGCCGTAGAGTTTATATTCTGCTAAGATCACAATTTGATATACTAGCTTATAGAGCCTATTGTAGACTCAATAAGCTTTCCGAAAATCCGTGTTCTCTAATTTTGATAATGTCAGATTGTCTGATTTTATCAAAGCATATAGAATACATATGTAATAGTAGGGTCAGTGGGAGCGTACAAATTTCTTTCTAGTGTTATATATCCTAACGACATTATTAATGTAATAATGAGATGTTTATAATGTAAAAGGTTTACCTAAGTATTCTTTTCTTTGTGAATGCAGTGGGAGTAGTCTCTGTTATATTTGATATAAAGTTTTATATATGATATAAAACAAGAGACTTGTGAGATACTCCTATTAATCATACATTAGATATGATCTAGCAAAGGACACATCAAAATTATCTGTTTGACAGTTAGTATAACTGTTTGACAGTTAGTGTGTCTTTTGTATATAGTATTTATCTTTCGTAAATGATGATTCCTTTGTCGAAAGAGAAATTGATTAGAATGTCTAATAAATCTTATGCATTATAAGGATGATGACATAATGAATACGATATTATATACAATTAAAGATATCAATTTAATTGTAATTGTTACAAGTTATTTTGATATGTTGTAGACCATATGATGGGTCTTGAAATATGTTCTTTGTTATCTTTGAGATATTAGGAATGAGTTTCTTATTCATGGAAAATATAATCTGCAACCATTAGGGTCAGATTAGTTTTGATTATAATTATGAAATTTGATGGTATATGTCATATAAAGTCAGAAAAGATGTAGTGGGAGTGTCACGGTTGATTCTACTGTATTAGTGGAATTCGTTGCAACTTATGAAGTATTGACTTATGAAGTTGTATAGTGACCATATAGATTAGAAGTTTTGATATTATTGTTGTGCTTGCGGTTGTCTGTATAGTATTTGGATTTGATCCTTAAATACATAGACAATTTAGTAGCTATAGCACAATATTGATACCGCATCTGAGTCATATTGATGTAGAACTTGGGTTCTACAAAATATGAATGATGATGGTTAAGGGAAATGATTGGGTTTGTTGGACAAACTCAATGTGTTAAAGCAGACCTACTTCCTGTTGCCTACCTCTTGAGTGCTAGGTGAGCTCTTGAGGGCCATGAGTATGTGATACCGATGAGCGGAAAATATATCAATATTTACCGCCCCTTTTACTTAATATTTTGTTTAGTTTCTCGGGTTTGATGAATGTTTTGATGTGTTTTACTTTATTTTGTAGATAAAATAATATTGGGACTCAATGAAATCATTTAGGACGAAATATGGGTCAAATAAGGGCAAAAATTAGACTTGACATATTAATTTTGGAGATTGGAAACTTGAAAGGGCATTCTAACGAAGTGCAGTTTCGGAAATTCCAGTTTTGCGCAACTTTCGTATTTTGAGAATAACGTTTTATTCCGATATTGGATTGAGCTAATTCAAGTTCCAGATTAAAGAGTACGCAAAGATCTACAACTTTGAAGAATAAAATAATTTGTAATTCGGAATATTTCATGACCAAAATTGATGAAACATCCAAAAATGTGTTAAGCATAATTATTAAAGTCATTTTCAAAGCAAATAAATAAATAAAAAATAAAAATAGTCAAACTCCCACCAAACATGATAGCAATTAATAATGGATTTGGTGGAGCAATTACTGGAGCAATTAATAATAGATTTGGTGGAGCAATTAGTGGAGCAATTAATAATGGATTTGGTGGAGCAATTAGTGGAGCAATTAATAATGGATTTGGTGGATGATTTGATGGAGGCAAAATTTTACCTATAAATACCAAGCCATTTCATTTGTAAATTCATACTTTCTTCTTTGAAATTCCTTAAGAATAACTAAGAAGATTGTATATTGTTTGTTTATTTACAGCTTTCAGTAATTAATTTCCGCTTTCGCACTTTCTTTTCTTTACTTTTCAGTTTTTACTTCGCAATTTACTTTTACGCACAATACTTTCATTTCTTTACTTTTTCAGTTTTTTACTTTTCACGCAAAGATGAGGTAACTCCCCCTTGCTGGGGTAAAAGGTAAAACTTTTATTATTTCTATTTAGATTAATCTCCCTTAATTATTATATAATTAACCTGACTTAATGAGGATACCGCCATATTGGTCGGTTGGTAATTAATTATAAATTGGTTTTAACCTGACTAAGCATGGATACCATCTGGTTGGTCGGTTGGTAATTAATTATTAATTTGACTTAATTAGGATACCGCCTATATGACTGGTTGGTAATTATCACGCAAAGTTAATATATTATATTAAGGGAGATATCTAAAATAGTAGTAATAAAAGTGGATCCTATAACCCCAACATTTTCTTTTATTGTATTTTTACTTTATTTACTTTCAGCAATTTACTTTTCAGCAATTTACTTTCAGCAACTTACTTTTCAGTAATTTACCTTCAGCAATTTACTTTTCAGCAATTTACTTTTCAGTATTTAATTTCCAGCATTTACTTTATGTCTTTTCTTTTATTTAAGTTTTTACTACCCGTAAATATGTGTCGTAACTAAGCCAGTTATCTGGGGTTGTGATGAAATCCAATATCACCGGTTTATAAGGGGTTAAATTATAGTTTGGATAATATAAAGGTTTATTTA
The DNA here is from genome assembly GCA_019454045.1 of Zanthoxylum bungeanum. Classification (NCBI taxonomy): domain Eukaryota; kingdom Viridiplantae; phylum Streptophyta; class Magnoliopsida; order Sapindales; family Rutaceae; genus Zanthoxylum; species Zanthoxylum bungeanum. The sequence continues at coordinate 26,238 of SKCR01030498.1, forward strand.
TTGAGCCTTAATCCTAATGCTTTTTATTAACTGTCCATTAATAAAATTGAACTGGTAAACTTAAAATGAACTTGGAAAAGAGATTTTAGGTTAAAGACCTTAGACTCAATAGCCCACGATCTTCCTTGAGGATAGATAACCCTTTAATAGATTTTCTTACATGATAGGAATATACCTGTCGGGTGGGGGTAGCCATAATTGGAACTTAATCTTAATGAATTCAGATAACTTGGTTAACATAGGAATATGATTAATTAGGTTCTGTGGTATTTATATTTGACCATCAGAAGAGGCTTTAACATAATTTCGTGTTCCAGGTTAATAAACCAATATATTACACAAACTTAAAATAACCACTTCATCTTTTAAAAAAATATTGGAAAGATTCACAACCCTGGATAGTTTTATAAATTTGAATTTTCTTCAATCTACTTTCAAGCAATTTATTTACTTGTTTTAATTTTAAAGTCACCACCCAATCAAACAATCAATCCATTAGATACTTGTAAACATTTAACTTCATAAATTGATAAAAAAAGATTTTAAGTCCTCGTTGGATCGATACGTTTTATACTACTTGAACGATACATGCGCTTGCGTTATAAGCGTGTGATTACGCCGGTCAAGTTTTTGGCGCCGTTGCCGGGGACTTATTTATCTTTCACTATTAGTTTTGAGGTTAGATATTTTTACTTGTATCTAATTTTTTTTACTTATTGTTTTTATTTTCACTTGTTTCAGGTTCTCAGACACTACATGAAGCTTTGAACTCCGACCGCTTGACCCAGAGATTGAAAAAACCATCAGACAGTTGAGAAGGGAAAGACGAGAAGGCCAAGAAGCAATTATTAACATGGACCCTAAACCTTTGGATGTTGCACCACCAATTCCCATTCGAGACAGAACCATTTCGGTGATTGACGGCTTCATTTCCTGTATTGTACTTCCTCCCTTACCAGTAAATACATGTGACATCAAAACATGCATTCAGATGATTCAGCAGTCAGTTCAGTTTGGGGGGAATGCAACTGAAGATCCTAATGCCTACATCAGCAACTTCCTGGAAGTTTGCGGCACTTTCAATTACAAAAAAACATCAGAAGAAGCAATGAGACTGTGAGTTTTTCCATATTCCTTGAAAGATAGAGCCAAAGCTTGGCTACATTCACTACAAGCAGGTTCCATCACAACTTGGAACACTCTAGCCATAAAATTCCTTGCAAAGTACTTTCCACCAGCCAGAACTGCAAAGTTGAGGAATGACATTACATCATTCATGCATCAATATTCAGAATCCCTCTGCGAAGCTTGGGAAAGATTCAAAGATTTGCTCCGGAAATGTCCTCACTATGAGATTCCAAAGTGGTTTCAAGTCCAAACTTTCTATAATGGACTTTCTGGACTAATGAGAATCATAATTGATGATGTTGCTGGAGGAGCTTTGATGGAAAAAGGAGAAGATCAAGTTTGGGACTTAATCAAAGAAATGGCTAACAACAATTCCTTGTGGCCAACAGAAAGAAGCATGATCCAGAGAATTGCAGGAATATATGAAGTTGGAGCCAACTCAGCAGTGAATACTAAGTTGGATCAGATGTGCAAATACATGGAAACACTCAGTGCACAAGTTGTACACATTGCCGGAACCACAAGTTCACCATATGGAGGAGCACCAGAGCCAAACCAACATAAAGAAACGATGAATTACGTCAATAATTTCAACAGACAAGGGAACAATCCATATTCCAACACCTATAACCCAGAGTGGAGGAATCATCCCAATTTCGCATGGAACAACAATTCAGGGCAAATGAACAATCCACCACTCGGATTCCAACAGCAAAACAAAAGCCAGAAGTATGACAAAGAAACATGAATAACAGAAGTGCTGACCCATTTGAAAAAGATAGAAGCAAAACATGACTCTCAAGTAGCTAGGTATGATGCTTTGTTTCAATCCCAAACAGCATTAATTCAAAGTCAATCTGCTTCTATTAAAGCACTGGATAATCAAATTGGACAACTGGCCAATGCTCAGAGTTACAGACCGCCATGTAATCTTCCCATCAACACAGAACCAAATCCAAGGAACATGGGAAAGGAGCAATGTCATGCCATCATGTTAAAAAACGGTACTGAAATCAACAAAGATGTTGGAGTCAAAACAATTGGTGAGGAAGTTCCAAAAGAAAGCTGTGAAGCAGTTCCACAGATGGAGGAAAAAGAAGCAAAGGAAAAAGATCAAGAAATGATCACTCTACCTCCACCTTTTCCACAGCGTCTCCAGAAGAATAAACTAGACAAGCAGTTTTCTCGATTCCTGGAGATCTTCAAAAAACTGCATATCAACATTCCATTTGCAGAAACTTTGGAACAAATGCCCAGCTATGTAAAATTCATGAAAGACATTCTTTCATGAAAACAAAGATTGGGAGATTACGAGACAATATCATTATCAGAAGAATGCACCGCAATCATCTAGAGGAAGCTTCCCCCAAAGTTGAAAGATCCTAGCAGTTTTAATGTTCCTTGCACCATAGGAGAACATGAATTCGGTAAGGCTTTATGTGATTTAGGTGCGAGTGTTAACTTAATGCATTTTTCTATTTACAGGAAACTACAGATTGGAGAAATAATGCCTACCCCAGTCTCTCTACAACTTGCTGATAGAACACTCTTATTTCCAAGAGGTGTAGTTGAAGATGTGCTGGTCAAAGTTGACAAATTTATTTTCCCAGCAGATTTTATTGTCATTTATATGGAGGAAGATGAAGACGTGCCGATCATCCTCGGGAGACCATTCTTGGCTACTAGTCGAACCATTATTGATGTACATAAATGAGAACTAACCATTAGGGTACAAGACTAAGAAGTAACATTCAATGTTTTCAAGGCTATGAATTTCCCAGATGATGAAAAGAAGGAGGAATGTTTCAAACTTGATGTGATAAATAATACCATCAAGAACTCCAATGCAATGCAAAGTTCTACTGACAAACTTAAAGAATGTCAATTGCCTATGGAGCCGGAAGATAAAGCGTACTGCGCACTGAAGAAGCCTATTCATGCACTACAAGCAATAAAAGAGAAACAGTTCCACCAGTTCAACGAATTGGAGGAATTTCACATTCAGCCTTTTGGAATGCCAAATTGTACAAAGAAAAGGCCAAGAAGAGACATGATGAGAAGTTAGTGCGCATACAACTAGAACCGGGGCAGAAGGTACTGTTAAACAAATCAAGGGTAAAACTTTTCCCATGGAAGCCAAAATCGCGGTGGTCAGGTCTATTCATAATCACCAAGGTTTTACCAGATAGAGCCGTTGAGTTATATGATCCTAACTCCAACAAAACATTCCAGGTTAAAAATAAGCGTGTCAAACTCTACTGGGGATAATCAATTGAGCGATAAAAAGAAAGTGTCATACTTTCAGATCCAGCCTAACGTTTGGGTAGTCATGTCTAGCTGACGACTTTAAACTTAGCGCTAGTATGGAGGCAACCCATGTAACTCGTGTATATATTGTGATTTGGTGTGTTTTATTTTTTTGTGTTTCATTTGTGTAGGTTAAGTCATTTCAGGATGGAAGATGCTCTCGTAAATCTTCACAAGTAATTTTCTTCTCTCCCTCAAAATTCTCTGAAGAAAGTCTACAAAGCTCGAATGGAACGAATGAGGCCACTGATGATCAAAGGTATTCCTGCTGACATTCGTTGGATTATTGAAGCACGGGTTCGATTGGCAGGTGAGTCGTCTGACTATTTTATTTCACATCTGCCTGGTCTACGCAGAAACACCTATGCTAAAAAGAGAATAGCTAAAAGAATGGGTGTTTGCTATAAATGTGCTCGCATGACATGTAATACTCGTTGTCGTTCTTTAGGAATGATGTCTGATAACCGCGAAGATAAGATTAATTTCATTAGGGATGGCTTGAGTAAGGAGTCTTTGGATGACATATCTAAGACTCTTGAGACGCATCCCAATGGATATGTGTATCACGAAATTCGCATGTTATATGCACAATTCCGTAAAGAAAGACAACAATTAAGTCTCGGGAATCTGACTCTAAAAGACCATGTTTTCCAATTTATAAGAGAATTGGATGGGAAGCTTGTCCCTGATGCATAGATGTCAATCAAGCTGTTATTTTCTTGTAAATATTATATCTCTTTGTCTTTTCCTGATAATTGTGATTTGTTTTGTTATTTTCTCCGACAGAATCCAGGCTACTTTTTGACCTTTCACGATTTACTATTTTGCTACTAATCGTCCTTTGGAAGATACTAGTGCTATTATTACTAACCCTTTTAAGGTGTTATAAATTCAACTCATCATTGCACTTTTGAAGGCATCCAGATAAAAATAGAAGCCACTTCAAGAAGACGAGTTGTAAATATCTGTGTCTTTTGTGGTACTAGTGTTGGTACTAAGCCACAATATGTAGCGGCAGCATATGAATTGGGTCGAGTCTTATCTGAAAGGAATATGCACCTAGTATATGGCGGTGGCAATCTTGGACTAATGGGGATTGTTTCAAAGGCTGTACAGGAGTAAGGCAGTCAAGTCTTGGGAATCATCCCAAAACCCTTGGCGGAAGGAATCTTATTGGATCATCAAACGATGAGGAACTAATCATGCCAGGTATGTCTGAACGACTGGTAGAAATGATTAACTGTACTGATGCTTTTATTGCTTTACTAGGTGGCTTGGGCACCATGGAGGAAATTGTTACAGTGTTATCTTGGGCGAACTTGAACATACACCAGAAACCGCTTGGACTGTACAACATTGATGGATTTTATGATTTTCTTTGTGTGTTTCTTGATGATGTCCAGAGAAATGGGTTCATGTCAAAACCTGTAAAAGAACTCATATTTACTGCCAGAACTGCCCCAGATTTAATTGACCAAATCTTAGCCTTTGAACCTCAAATTGACCCCATTCTTTCCAAGATAAACTGGTCCGATAATGATCGTGGTAAGAGGCGTTGGATAAATCTGGATCTTAACCTTTAACTTTTCATTTAGATGTAGAATTTCAGCTAACCAGGTACGGTTTTCTAAACTCTTCTTCTACTGTTTAAGACATTAGAGACAATGTCTCATTTAGGTTTGGGAAGGAGAATAGTTAAATTGTATCTTGTTTTTATTGTTTTATTTTTAGTCAAAATTTTACAAAAACCAAAAAAATATTTTGTATTTTTGTGTTTTTATTTGATTAATCAGGTGAAATTGATGTGAGATAGTTGTGTAAGGAATTTCCATTCCCGAGACGTATCTCAACCTATTTCGGAATAAGTTAATTTTTGTTTATTTCCTTTTAAATTATTTAATTTGTGAAGTCTCCATAATACTGACTAAAATGAATCTTCATATGCTCAGTTGACTGATATTACCAGCATACATGGTAACATACAGACATGAGCTGTAATTGAAAAGTTTGTAATATTCAGTGCTCTAGTTTAATTGGAGGAAGCATCTATAAAAAGCGATGGAGTAAAAAAAAAACGTCTGAGATCCGAGTTATTAAGTCTGTAAGGGTGTTTTAACACCTAGTGCCCTAAAACCAACTGGTTTGTGATTCACTGGCCCAAAGCTCGCTACATGGATCAAAGATGTTGCAAAAAAAAATATATATATGAAGTCTGAGTAATTAAGTCCGTCAGGGTATCTTAACACCTAGTGCCCTAAAACCAACTGGTTTGGGAGTCACTGGCCCAAAGCTCGCTACATAGATGGAAGATATTGTATATAAATAAAAAATATCAAAAAAAAAAAAAAACCAGAAAAATATTCCATTGCTAAAAAAGGTGTGAATTCTGATAAAACTTTAGGACAAAAATATTACTCTCTTCTCAACTACACTCGTGACTATTGTGGGCAAAATGAGTTGATTAATATTTTTTTGACTGTGTATATGGAGAATGGTAAAAATAATAGGAGAATTTACTTATTCGGTAATTTAAAAAGAAACAAAACGACTATTAACTTGGATTAGAAGTTTCATCTGTTTAGTCACTAACTTCTTTATTCTATTTTCTCTTGTCTTTTTTCTTTTGTGTGCATTAGTTTTATTATCTTTTTCCTTTTGTAAAACGTTTGTGGGTATCGTTGCTGTAAGCCCTCACGAGATTACAACTCGTCCACTAGGGATACCTAGCGGTTTAAAGGCTTGTTGCATATGCTAAATGCAACCGTGATCCCTACGAAAGTGACTTAGTTTAATTTTAATTGTTTCTTGTATTTTATTATTTTGCTCGAGGACTAGTAAAATATTAGGTTTGAGGGTGTGATGAGCGGAAAATACATCAATATTTACCGCCCCTTTTACTTAATATTTTGTTTAGTTTCTCGGGTTTGATGAACGTTTTTATGTGTTTTAGTTTATTTTGCAGATAAACTAATATTGGGACTCAATGAAATTATTTAGGACTAAATGTGGGTCGAATAAGGGAAAAATTGGACTTGACATATTAATTTTGGAGATTGGAAACTTGAAAGTGCGTTCTAACGAAGTGTAGTTTCGGATATTCCAGTTTTACGCAACTGTCGTCTTTTGGGCAAAAATTTTTATTCCGATATCGGATTGAGCTAATTCAAGTTCCAGATTAAAGAAGACTCAAAGATCTACAAGTTTGAAGAACAAAATAATTTCGAATTCCGAAGATTTCATGACCGAAATAGATGAAACATACAGAAGTGTGTTATGAATAATTATTAAAGTCATTTTTAAAGCAAATAAATAAATAAATAAATAAAAAATAAAAATAGTCAATCTCCCACCAAACATGATATCAATTATTAATGGATTTGGTGGAGCAATTAGTGGAGCAATTAGTGATGGATTTGGTGGAGCAATTAATAATGGATTTGGTGGATGATTTGATGGAGGCAAAATTTTGCATAAAAATACCAAACCATTTCAATTGTAAATTCATACTTTCTTCTTTGAAATTCCTTAAGAATAACTAAGAAGATTATATCATGTTTGTTTATTTACAGCTTTCAGTAATTAATTTCCACTTTCGCACTTTCTTTTCTTTACTTTTCAGTTTTTACTTTCACAATTTACTTTTACGCACATTACTTTCCTTTCTTTACTTTTTCAGTTTTTACTTTTCACGCAATGATGAGGTAACTCCCCATTTCTTTAATTATTAATTTGACTTAATCAGGATACCGTCTATATGGCTGGTTGGTAATTATCACGCAAAGTTAATATATTATATTAAGGGAGATATCTAAAATAGTAGTAATAAAACTGGATCCTCTAACCTCCACATTTTCTTTTATTGTATTTTTACTTTATTTACTTTTCAGCAATTTACTTTTCAGTATTTAATTTCCAGCATTTACTTTATGTCTTTTCTTTTATTTAAGTTTTTACTACTTGTAAATATGTGTCGTAACTAAGCCAGTTATCTGGGGTTGTGATGAAATCCAATATCACCGGTTTATAAGGGGTTAAATTACAGTTTGGATAATATAAAGGTTTATTTATTGAGCCTTAATCCTAATGCTTTTTATTAACTGGCCATTAATAAAATTGAACTGGTAAACTTAAAATGAACTTGGAAAAGAGATTTTAGGTTAAAGACCTTAGACTCAATAGCCCATGATATTCCTTGAGGATATATAACCCTTTAATAGATTTCCTTACATGATATGAATATACCTGTCGGGCAGGGGTAGCCATAATTGGAACTTAATCTTAATGAATTCATATAACTTGGTTACCATAAGAATATGATTAATTGGGTTATACTGGGTATTTGTATTTGACCATCGAAAGAGGCTTTTACATAATTTCGTGTTCCAGGTTAATAAACCAATATATTACACAAACGTAAAATAACCACTTCATCTTTTAAAAAAATATTGGAAAGATTCACTGTTAGGGATATGCCCTATACCCAACTTGTGGATGGGTTATATGTACATGTATTTGTAATATTTTCATTAATTAATAAAATGGCAATCTTTATTATACGTGTCTTACATAACTTATATGAATCATCAAACACTGTAATAAAGCCCTTGGAGTAATAAGATGATGGCTTCCACGCCTTATGAGAATCATTACTCTCAAACGTTCCTAGTCATAGTTTTGTGAATAATCTGAGCGTTCACAAAGCGGAGAGACTAGCACAATGATATGATCCGACCTTAAGTGGGGTAGCCGATCTCATAGGCTACTAGCGGAGATCCGTCCGCTTGGTGTATCACATGGATGCATGAGTTGCTCGTGTCCATCGAACTAACTGCCGAAAGTTTTCACATGGAGTGTTTATCCTATGTGTCTGTGAGAACTTTCATGTATCGATTGTATGACTAGTCCTTAGACTTGAGGTCTTTACAATCTTATGTGTGGATCAAATAACTTTGACATTCTCCTTCCCCGGTTCAAAAGATCCGGTCATAAGGGTATGATCAGGTCATTTGTTGAAACACATGAAGTTTGTAAAGATACAACAGAGAATCGCTACTCTCTCGGATAATATTTTCTTATAAGAGTAGTATTCCAGTTTGCGGGTTGATATGTGTGATTTGTGCTTGAGACTGTGGCCGCAGTGGAAGAATCATGTGAGATTCTTTGGTTAGCACGATTCATGACACTATCAACATAATACCTTTGACTATATGGGTATACACTTTCCATATCCTAGGTCAAATGGTGGGGATACAGTGAGGCGAGAGACTGTATCATATGTAAATCGCATACAGAATGGGTATATATATATATATCTTTCCTTCTCATTTGGGGGCCTTGGCATGTTGCTAGATGTCAACCTTGGTCATTGAAATCGAACGACCATATGATCGGAGGATAATTTATGTTCGATTAAATTATCACGATTTATTTCATGTCCAACTTGAGGGGAACCCAAAAGGTCACACACAACAAAGTCGAAATCAATGGTTAACAGTGCACAATACAAATTCAACAGCATATATGATTGCTGTAGGAATTGTTCATAAATGGTTCAATGTGTTTAATTATTGAAAAGATCATTTATGAGGTTCCATAGTGGCTTAGGGATTGATGAATGACGATAGGGGCACTTTGGGAATTGGAATAAATAAAAAAAAAAAATGTGAATAGTAATTTTTTTTATTTGTTATTTGTTTTAAATTCCAATTCGGCCCAAACTCTTATTAGGGTTTTATAATCTCATTAAACCACTAAATTAAGATCCAATGGCTAAGATTAAATTAGCATTTATCCCACATCAGATTCTTAATTAATTTTGTTGTCTTTGGAGCACCTATATAAACCTAATGAATTCTTTACAAATTTTTGCACCAAACCTTTCATATCTTGGGTTTATATAAGTGAGCAACTCTAAAGTTTAAGAGTAAGCCATTGATTTTGAGGATCCTTAAGTCTAATTGACTAGAGGAACCTCGAGTTAAAAGTTTTGAGGTATTTGTCTAGGCTAGCACCAAGGGCAAAATACACGTGCACTCAAGGCGTAGTCTTGCCGTTGAATTTTGGCTTTGGTGTGTGCACCTTTGGAGGCCACACACTTGGGTGGATCTTTGGAACGTGGAAGAGCTTGCTGAGTTCGAGAAAAGCTTGTAGATTGGAGGGAGGACTGGAGGAGTATTCGGTTCAAGTAAGTCTTTTTCTTTCTTTATTTTAATTAGAGTTCTTATGATAGTTAGCATGTTTAGGTTTATGTTCTTTGCATGTTTTATGAGTTCTTATGCTTAGAATATATAGTAACATGCCTAGGCTTATAGAATAATCAAAACAAATGGGTCTTGGGCAAAGGGATAGCGGCATCATAATTTGATTTTTTCTTGATTTTCCGCTGCGCACTCGCGGCCGCTTCCCAACAGTGGTTTCAGCGCGCCTTTTTTTTTATTAGTTCTCTCTTATTTGAACTCGAAATTGGGTTTGTAAAAGGTCGTTGGAAAGCTGACACCCTGAACTTAATTTTAGGCACAAGTTTTGCATGATTTGGTTAAGATTTGAATTATGAAATTTCATTTAAAGTTCACGCATCTATAAAAAATGTGAATAGTAAATTTATTTGATTAAAATAAAATGCAAAATCATAATTAAATATTAATCAAAGTTATTTAATGCCTAAAATAATTCCAACATATTAAAACTAATATGCTTGATGATTCTATGTATGATTAGAATTGACATGATTATTTTAGGGTGCAAGCATTTAGAGACTTTATAAGGAAATAAAGTGTGTATTGCTTATCCCATAGCTAAGTAATTATTCCGTGATAAACTTAGAGATTTATTACCTTTAGGGCTAATAAATATAAATCACTTGTTTATAATAAAAGACATTATAAAAGATACAGTGGGGTGGGACCAAGGCGTTAATAAAACTTTCCAAACTAAAGTTAATTAACCAAAGGTATTACTAGAGTTAGATAATGATTTGGTGTCTTCCTTCACTCACTACCTTTTTATAGCCAAAAGGAAAAGCTGTGAAGACATCTAGATAATCATTTACTCAAAACTTACCTTAAAGCATATTTAAAGTGTTGGACTAATTTGGAGGATCTATTGTTTATTCATGTCACCAAGGCAATAAGAGTCTAAGAGGTAAGGGTATTTAAGAGAGTTCGCTCCACCCTCCCTATCAGGAATTTTCAATGGAGGAATCCATTTGACAGTTATTCACTTAAACTTACTAAAATCCTCAATAATAATTTAAGTCTAAAATTTGCCTCCCATTGTAAAGTATAGACTCAAAGGGCTTAAACCGTATTGGCAGGACTAGGCTTTACCAGACTGACCAATACCAATTTGTCCCTAAATCGTACTATTGACAATGGTTTGACTTTTCTGAGTCATAAGACGCAGCGACCCTTAGGCGTGGTCTTATAACTTAGTGGCAAAGATTGAGTGTCCACAAGGACTAGCATAAGCTATGACATGTTTGATTGCCCAACCCAATGATCAAGGAATTGTGATTTATATCATAAATTGGTTGGGAACCTACCTAATTATCGTATTTTATAACGACCGGCCCTAGTCAGAGTTATGAAATGATGATAATGGGATCCTTGCCCACAAGAAATCCATCATATTGGGGTTGATGCGATTTGCTTAAAATTTTAAAATAATTGAGTGGGAGCAACTTCATAATATTAAAAGCCCATGTTATTATGAAACATTAATGAAAACATATTCCTAATTTTAACATTCTCTCTTAACAGGTGGGTTAAAATATTTCACAAACATTCAAATGGAAAACAGAGTATCACTTCGTTCCATTCTTAATGAGCATAAGCTCAAAGGGGACAACTACAATGACTGGTTTAGAAACCTTAAAATTATCTTACGACAAGAAATGATTTTCTATGTTCTTGAAAGATCATTTCCCCCTGAACCCGCATAAGATGCTGACCAAAATACATTTGATGCTTGGAAAAAAACACGTCGATGATGATGAGCAAGCAGTTTGCATAATGCTTGGCTCTATGTCGAACGAACTTCAGAAAGCTCACGAAGATATGGATGCTCAAACCATCATCTTTCACTTGAAGGAGTTGTATGCAACTTCCGTTCATACAAGGGGTGTTCATAGGGTCGGGTCGACCCGCGACCCGACCCGACCCGGTCAGGTTCATAAAAAAAATTGCAAAATTTTGACCCGACCCGACCCGAAATTTTTGGGTTGGGCAACAGGTTTGATTCCCTTGACCCGACCCGACCCGATCCGACCCTATATAAATTTTATTATTTTTTTTTAAAATTTTTATTATTTTTCCAAAATATTTATTATTATTTTTTAAGTTTTTACTATTATTTCATTGTAATCATTAGTCTGTAGAGTTTTATCCAGCTTTTAGGACTTGTTAACGTTTTTGTATCAAAATATGACTTCTTTTTTCATTTGTCCTGCAGTGTTTCATTATGCTGGATAATGTCTCATAGTAATAATAATTTTCTTAGTATGATTTTTTGAAGATATATTTTCTTGTGACTGAGCTTGTTGTTTAGAATTCTTGAGCGCTGAAGATATATGTTTCGTTTGATTTCACTTTTATAAAGAAAACTAAATACTGTAAGTTTACTTTTATAAATATATGTTCCTCCACTCATTTGTTGAAATTCTATTATGTTGGGACATAAAATAACTAATATTTATATATATAAATAATTAATTCAAAAAAAAAATTAAATGACCCGATGACCCAACCTGACCCGAACCTGATCGGGTTCCACTTCCCCACGACCCGACCCGCGACCCGACTTTCCCTTGACTCGACCCGATCAGGTATAACAAAATTTTAAAAAACCCGACCCGACCCGACTCGTGAACACCCCTAGTTCATACCGTGAGATTCCAAGTGTCATGTGCCTTATTTCAAACAAGATATAAGGAAGGATCTGTTAGTGGACATGTGGTTAAGATGATTGGCCACATTGAAAAATTGGCCAACCTCGGGTTCATCATGGATCATGAGATAGGTCACAATCTAATTCTTCAGTCCTTACCAAAAGACTTCTCTAACTTTATTATGCAGTTTCATTTGTCTGATAAAGAAGCTACTTTAGCAGAATTGCACAATCTGATAAAGCAAGCAGAGAAGGACTTGAAATCAGAGCTTAAAACTTTCGTCATGCTTACGGGTACGGACCTGAAGCCACGAGGCCCAAAGAAAAATAAGGGTAAGGCCAAGGCTCCAGATCACCTAAAGCCCAATGGTAAGGTGAAGAAGAAAAAGGGAAAGTGGAAATGTTTCTTTTGTGGAAAGAAGGGTCATTGGAAGAAGGACTACAGATCCTTGAAAGCCAAGGAAGTTAGGGAAGCCCAAGAGGCCAAGAAGCCCAATGCTTCGGGTATGTTGTATATGATTGAACTATATTCTCAAAACTTTGAACCTTCTACTTGGGTGTTTGACACCGGTTGTGGGACTCACTTGTGTAACAATGTGCAAGGCCTGAGAAACAGTAGGAGACTCCGTCATGGGGAGGTTGACTTACGCATGGGTAATGGAGCAAAACTTGCTGCATTGTGTGTGGGGACTTATTCATTAGTTTTGCCGAATGGTTTAGTTTTAGACTTAGAAGATTGTGTTTATGTACCTTCTCTAGTAAAGAACATCAATTCAATTTCTTCTTTATGTAATAAAGGCTTTTCATGCCTAATAAGTTGTAATGAATGTTCTTTTTATTTAAATGAAATAAAATATGGAGATGGTATTTTGAATAATGGTATCTATGTCTACAAACGAACAAAGAATGTTCAACCTCTATATATACAATGTTAACTCGAATAATCTCAATGAATCACTTCTATGGCACAGTCCCTTAGGTCATATCAATGAAACAAGATTAACTAAGCTACATAAGGATGGGTATTTCAGACATTTCAAATATGAACCTTATGGAACTTGTGAGTCTTGCTTACTTGGTAAAATGACCAAATTACCCTTCAAAGGTAAATGACAACGTGCAGCGGAGACATTAGAACTCATACACTGTAATGTATTCGGACCAATGTCAGTTACCACTAGAGGTGGATTCTCCTACTTCATTACCTTTATCGATGATCACTCGCGATATGGGTATGTGTACCTTATGCGGTACAAATCTGAAGCTTTGAGAAATTCAAGACTTCAAAGCTGAAGTAGAAAACCAGCTTAATAGAAGTATTAAGTCACTAAGGTCTGACCGAGGTGTGAATACTTAAGCAACGAATTTCAAGATTACTTGAGAGAAAATGGCATTGTTCCCAGTGGACTCCTCCGGGAACTCCAAACATAATGGGGTCTCCGAAAGGAGAAATCAGACATTATTAGATATGTCTGATCAATGATGCCAGACACGGATCTAACTCTTTCATTTTGGGGTCTTACTTTAGAAACTGCAACACTACTACTAAACCAAGTTCCTTCCAAGACTGTTAGTCAAACACTATATGAGTTATGGTCTGGGAAACGTCATAGTCTTAGTTATCTAAGAGTTTGGGGATGTAACGCATATGTTAAGCTCACACAAACTAACAAATTGGATGATAGAGCAATTAAATGTAAGTTTTTTGGATATGCCTTGAACTCAAGAGCATACGTGTTCTACGTCCCAAATGAATAAAGAATATTTGTCTCACGAAATGCTAAATTTCTAGAGAATGAATTCCATCTCAAGAAATATAGTGGGAGTAGACTTGACCTCGATGAGGTACGAGAAGAACAAAATAACATAGAACTAAACCTCAGGCCCTCAAAAGGGCAGCGACGGAACAACCACAAGGTTATGAACTTAGAAGGTCTGGTAGGGAAAGATATGAGCCTGAAAGATATGGTTTCCATATTGATGAGGAACATGATCAGGTCATTGATAATGACGATCCCACCAGTTATGATGAATCAATGCGTGACATTGATTCAGTCAAGTGCCTATAGGCTGCAAGTGGATTTACAAGCGTAAAACTGATGCAGAAGGCAACATCCAAACCTATAAGGCTAGATTGGTGGTGAAAGGTTATAGACAAATCCAAGAAATTGACTATGATGAAACCTTCTCGCCTGTTGCAATGATAAAGTCCATTCGAATTTTACTGGCACAAGCTGCACACTTTGATTATGAGATTTGGCAGATGGATTTCAAAACAGCTTTCCTTAATGGGAACCTCGTAGAGGAAGTCTATATGACACAACCTGAGGGGTTTGCATCTAAGGATGATCATAATAAAGTATGCAAGCTTAAACGATCCATTTATGGACTCAAGCAAGCCTCTAGAAGTTGGAATATACGATTTGATGAGACAATCAAAGAATTTGACTTCATCAAAAATGTAGACGAGCCTTGTGTTTACAGGAAAAGTAGTGAGAGTGCTGTTGTGTTTCTTGTATTATATGTCGATGACATATTAATCATCGGGAATGATATTCCCATGATGCAAGCCACCAAGAAATGGTTATCTCAGAATTTCTCCATGAAAGATTTGGGAGAAGCAGCCTACATCCTCGGCATTAAGATCTACCGTAATAGATCTAAGAGGTTATTAGGACTTTCTCAATCTACATACATAGATAAAGTTTTGAAAAGATTCAAAATGGAAGATTCCAAAAGAGGTAATTTACCTACTTGTCATGGAATCAAATTATCTAAGGAGCAATGTCCACATACTCCTTCAGATAGAGAGCGTATGAGTAGAATCCCTTATGCTTCAGCAATAGGATCGATCATGTACGCCATGCCATGTACAAGACCTGATGTCTCTTATGCTCTTAGCATAACAAACAGGTATCAGGCAAATCCCGGTTAGCAACACTGGGCAGCTGTCAAAACAATCCTCAAGTATTTCAGAAGAACTAAGAATGTATTTTTGATATACGGAGATTGTTCTGAGATGAAAGTCATTGGTTACTGTGATGTGAGCTTTCAGACCGATAGGGATGATAGAAAATCGTAAACATGATATCTGTTTACTTTAAATGGCAGAGCTGTCAGTTGGAAAAGCTCAAAGCAGTCAACTACATCGGACTCCACCACTGGAGCTGAGTATATTGCAGCATCTGAGGCAGCTAAAGAAGCAATCTGGATAAAGAAGTTCATCACAGAGCTAGAAGTGCTTCCCACGATAAAGAATGACGTCACGATGTATTGTGACAACACTGGCGCCATTGCTCAATCAAAGGAACCAAAGTCCCACCAGAAATCCAAGCATGTACTCAGGCGATTTCATCTCATCAGGGAGATTGTTGAGAGAAAATAAGTTATTATAGAGAAAATACCCACAGAAGATAATCTTGCAGATTCTGACTAAAGGGCTGACTCAACAAAAGCATGATAGGCACACCCGAGAGTATGATGTCCAGATTCATACTAGTTGGCTTTAATGCAAGTGGGAGATTGTCAAGGATATGCCCTATACCCAACTTGTGGATGGGCTATATGTACATGTATTTGTAATATTTTCATTAATTAATAAAATGAAAATCTTTATTATACGTGTCTTACATAACTTATATGAATCATCAAACACTGTAATAAAGCCCTTGGAGTAATAAGATGATGGCTTCCACGCCTTATGAGAATCATTACTCTCAAACGTTCATAGTCATAGTTTTGTGAATAATCTGGGCGTTCACAAAGCGAAGAGACTAGCACGATGATATGATCCGCCCTTAAGTGGGGTAGCCGATCTCATAGGCTACCAGCGGAGATCCGTCCGCTTGGTGTATCACATGGATGCATGAGTTTCTCGTGTCCATCGAACTGACCGCCAAAAGTTTTCACATGGAGTGTTTATCCCATGTGTATGTGAGAACTTTCATGTATCGATTGTATGAATAGTCCTTAGACTTGAGGTCTTTACAATCTTATGTGTGGATCAAATAACTTTGACATTCTCCTTCCCCGATTCAAAAGATCCGGTCATAAGGGTATGATTAGGTTATTTGTTGAAACACATGAAGTTTGTAAAGATACAACAGAGAATCCCCACTCTCTCGGATAATATTTTCTTATAAGAGTAGTATTCTAGTTCGCGGGTTGATATGTGTGATCAGTGCTTAAGACTGTGGGCCATCGGAAGAATCATGTGAGATTCTTAGGTTAGCACGATTCATGACACTATCAACATCATACCTTTGACTATATGGGTAGATATTTTCCATACCATAGGTCAAACGGTGGGGATACAGTGAGGTGAGGGACCGTATCATATGTAAATCGCATACAGAATGGGTATATATATCTTTCCTTCTCATTTGGGGGCCTTGGCATGTTGCTAGATGTCAACCTTGGTCATTGAAATCGAAAGACCATCTCATCGGAGGATAATTTATGTTCGATTAAATTATCACGATTTATTTCATGTCCAACTTGAGGGGAACCCAAAAGGTCACACACAACAAAGTCGAAATCAATGGTTAACAGTGCACAGTACAAATTTAACAGCATATATGATTGCTGTAGGAATTGTTCATAAATGATTCAATGTGTTTAATTATTGAAAAGATCATTTATGAGGTTCCATAGTGGCTTAGGGATTAGTGAATGACGATGGGGGCACTTTGGGAATTGGAATAAATAAATAAAAAAAAATGTGAATAGTAATGTGAATAGTAATTTTTTTTTATTCGTTATTTGTTTTGAATTCCAATTCGGCCCAAACTCTTATTAGGGTTTTATAATCTCATTAAACCACTAAATTAAATCCAATTGCTAAAATTAAATTAGCATTTATCCCACATCGGATTCTTAATTAATTTTTTTGTCTTTGGAGCACCTATATAAACCCAATGAATTCTTTATAAATTTTTGCACCAAACCTTTCATATCTTGGGTTTATATAAGTGAGCAACTCTAAAGTTTAAGAGTAAGCCACTGATTTTGAGGATCCTTAAGTGTAATTGACTAGAGGAACCTCGAGTTAAAAGTTTTGAGGTATTTGCCTAGGCTAGCACCAAGGGCAAAATACATGTGCACTCAAGGCGTAGTCTTGCCATTGAGTTTTGGCTTTGGTGTGTGCACTTTTGGAGGCCACAAATTTGGGTGGCTCTTTGGAACGTGGAAGAGCTTGCTGAGTTCGAGAAAAGCTTGTAGATTGGAGGGAGGACTTGAAGAGTCTTCGGTTCAAGTAAGTCTTTTTCTTTATTTATTTTAATTAGAGTTCTTATGATAGTTAGCATGTTTAGGTTTATGTTCTTTGCATGTTTTATGAGTTTTTATGCTTAGATTATATAGTAACATGCCTAGGCTTGTAGAATAATCAAAATAAATGGGTATTGGGCAAAGTGATAACGACATCATAATTTGATTTTTTCTTGATTTTCCGCTGCGCATTCGTGGCCCCTTCCCAACAGTCATAACCCTGGATAGTTTTATAAATTTGAATTTTCTTCAATCTACTTTCAAGCAATTTATTTACTTGTTTTAATTTTAAAGTCACCACCCAATCAAACAATCAATCCATTAGATACTTGTAAACATTTAACTTCATAAATTGATAACAAAAGGTTTTAAGTCATCGTGGGATCGATACTTTTTTATACTACTTGAACGATATGTACGCTTGCGTTATACGCGTGTGATTACGCCGGTCAGATACACATTGAGATGTGTATATGATACCGTGGATTGTCACTAGTGCAAATGGGAGAATTATTAGGGTTGGTGCTCAGAGTGCCAATCCGGATCGTATTTATGTCCGATTCATGAATACGAACAATGCATTTTTCCATAATATTACTTATTTAATGGTATCACATATTTTCTTTTATATACATATTCGATCTAATTATGATTAGATATCTAATTATGATTAGATTGAACTAAATCTGATTTAGTGATACATGTATATTAGACAAAGACCATATGATTTACAATGTAGTGTGCAGTTACAACGTAGTTTGTAATTGACATTGGGAAGCGTCACTATAAGTTCTATATCCTTAAATAAAGTTCATGGTCAAGATTTACTAACACTGGTCGGTTAGTAAAATTTGATGAGACCAGTACATGTCGTATATCGTGACTTGGTCTGATGGTTTATCCCAATGAACCATGAGTCTCGGGAGACTCGTATAGACATGTAGGTGTTTATTTGATAAACACTGAACGACTCACTGAAGATTTCCTAATAGATGGTACACCAACGTCAATAGGAATTTTCTCGAGTTGAGCGAGCATTGTGGTCCTTCGACTTGAGATACCACAGTGGATATATGAGTTATCCTCCACACTTTGATGACAATCATGTCACCGATCTATTTAGATCAGACCTCCGCCTGTTCGTTGGGTGTGGACTGATGCTCATGATATCCAGTGCGTATCAAGATAGAATCTGACAGTCCTGTGTACATGACATTGGTATCCTACACGTGTTTGCGATCTAGTAAATCCATGATCATGGTATAACTTCGGAAGCGTAAGTTCCAAATTTTATTTAGAGATCGTAAATTTGAAAGTCGACTATATTATACCGTAAGGATTTTCCATTCTTATCTATATCCTAGGTATAATATGGATAACCTGTGACAGATGGATTATACGTATGCAATGACCTCGACTTGCATAGTTTAGCGAGATTATCCGTGGTCGTCATAATTCATGAGTGGGTGAATTATGGACACGAAATTGGATTTCGTGAAGAATAAACCTAAACTTAGAGAGTCCCACAATATGAAGTGTACTCGTTGAGCACTTGGACAACGCATTATGAATAATACAAATTATTCATAATACTTCACCAGATTAAATTAGTTAATTCGAATCGTTTAATCGGTTAAACGAAAATACATGCATTAAGGGTGTTTCGGTCAATTAATAATTGATGTGTATTTGTATTTGTATTTGATACAAAATTTGATTTGATACAAAATTTGATTTGATACATATTAATTATTTGTCAAATGAGACTTTGACACATGCCATTAATATATGTATTTGTTATTTAATGTAAATAAAAATACGTATATAATAATAATCACATTAATTAATTATTTAGGTATTTAAATGTTAAATATCTAGATAATTAAATTATTTCAATATTACATAAATGTTATGCAATATGTTTGATTATTATTGGTTACATGTGGCATGATTTTATTAAGCTTAAAGTTTACAAATTGGATTTGTCAACTTAAGGCTTATTATTGTTTAATTAGATTAAAAATGACCTAATGACCAAAATGCCCTTCACCCCCCTCCTAAGTCGGTTTTGACCATTATTTAAAGTTGGAAAATTTTGTTTTCTTCAAACATTAACCTCCATGGTCAAAATCCACCTCCATGAAAGCACCCAAAACTTTCTTGAAGAGTCAAGGAAGAAAGTGAAGAAATTCAAGAAAAAAGTTTAAGGAAATTACAAGATTTTGAGGTAATCTTCAATAATCTTAAACTTAGAAAGCTGATTTCTTGTTCTTGAATATCTAGAATAGTTCTAGGGTTTCTTTCTTTCCTATATTTTAGGCCTTTTTGATTTGGAGGATGGATTGGAGGCTAGATGCATGTGTGAAGTTATATTGGATAGTATTATTGTAATATTGGTTCAATTTTATCATTTGATGACTTGTTTCCATTCTAGAGTGTTATGACCACTCTTGTAACTCTTAGAATTATTCTTGAGTTTTTCATAGGTGGTGGCTTTGGTTGGTGTTAATATTAATATGATTAATGTTGAGAAAATTGGATTTAAAGCATGAAAAATGATATTTTTT
The DNA here is from genome assembly GCA_019454045.1 of Zanthoxylum bungeanum. NCBI lineage: Eukaryota > Viridiplantae > Streptophyta > Magnoliopsida > Sapindales > Rutaceae > Zanthoxylum > Zanthoxylum bungeanum. The sequence goes on from SKCR01030498.1 coordinate 46,391, forward strand.
GTTACAAAATCAGATATGGAAATTCTGTGTTTTTGGTAATGAAAACTATGTTGTATAAATGTATTGGATGTGTTTTGGGCATTGGAAAAATTGCCGAAAATTATTTCGGAGTTGAAATATGCGAAAACGTGTGAAAAATGACGTTATCAGGTGAGTTTCGGGCTTATCGGGTGTCTTCTGTCCAAATAATGAATTGGCCACTGTTTTGGCCCATGAACTACCCAAGAACTATTGGAGATGACCTGGGCAGCCCCCATGTGTGTTGGTTGGTCGGTTCGGATAAAAACGCATTTTATGCCATTTTACGGAAAAACGTTTTTCGTAAAAGTTTCGCGATGTTTCTTACCTATTTATGTCATTATTTGATATCGAATAAATATATTTAGGTGAAATATGAATGAGTTATTCATATTGGATATTGAATAATTTTTGGTAATTCAAAAAGTTTTAAAATTATGATTTCACCCGAACCACGCGCTTCCGCGCCAAAACCCCAACACCATCAATGTGGCAAGGCAGGACACATTAGGCCTAAGTGCTTCAAGTTGCACAATCATACGAAGAGGCCTAAGACTGTGTCACATAGATTTGACTCTTCAAATCTAGTGTCTCAAGTTTCTGCTCTAACCAAACAAGCTCAGTTCCTTAGTGAGAAACTTGCTTTGTTGATTGGGAATGCTCATGTGGAAGAGGTTCTAGAAAGATTTGGGTGAGGAAGCAAAATGTCTTCCCAACTACTTCATCATGCCTTGAGAGTGCACTTCAGTGTAAATCTTCCTAGAAATTACATTTGGTTTCCCATTGCATGTGTGTGTGCGTGTGTTTTATGTTTTTGCACGTTTATTTTCTTTTCACTGCATATGGGTGTGTGTGTCTTATTTTTGGTTTATATTCCTTGGTATATAGGATGGAAACCCAGACATAAATTTCATAGCCGATTCTGAATGGACGGTAGTATGATCTGTACTCGGGATACAACTCCACGTACCATAGGATATTGACAAGCCATGTTATGTCTTTGTATTTTTTTTTGTGCGTGTTAAAACTGAAAAAAAAAAATTGAAAAAGACCAAATTTTTTTGTGGCTTATTCGAGCATGAAAAGCATGTGCATGCGATCTCGGTATGTAGGATATATGGTTATGCATGTATAATATGCTTTTATTTTTCTTGATGCTCTATTTGAATGTGTGTGTATGTGATAAAAACTCTTGGTATATCTTGTGCTTGCACCTCACATACACGATTTTATTATGTCAAGGCTTGGTCGCATGTATGAGTTTTTGGACTGGCAATCTAATTTCTACCATACTTTGTTCAGTAAATAGTGTGACCTTTGACTAGATGACATTGCTATCCCCTTGTAAAAGTAAAAAGAAATATAAAAAAATATTTACATGAGACTCAAGTGCAAAAGAGCCAATGAGCCAAATTCAAAAGATAAGGGCAAAAACCCTTCACTCGTAAGAGTTTTTATATATGAGCTCATCATATTTATGGGGAAAATAACATAGCATGTAACCAATGTTGCTCATTTTCAGGTCCAAATGGTGCTGGGTTTGAACTTCTATTTTGTGGACTTGGTTTGTTAAGAGATGGATTTCTTTGGCTGTTTCCAGCTCATAAAATAAGGTCTTAAGCCTTGCTTCGTTGTGCACTTATTTTTCACGCAAGTGCTTGTTATGCTTTGGTGTTTATGTCATATGCATAAGTGTTGTATTTAGCCAAATTTAAAATGATGCATATTGTTTCATGTCATAAACAGCTGAATACTGACTGGGTTTCATTGTATTTGCTTGAAGTGCTGTTTCAGTCAGTTTTTGATAAAAACTTGTTTATCTCATTGTGTGCTTGTGTGTGCTCATTATCATTGCATACCAATTGTTTTGCATATCTATGAGTGTTTACTTCCCACTTGTTTTTAAGCTAAATTTGTGGACCTGTTAGTGTGGGGGTGTAAGTTTTGTTCGTATACTCTTGCTGTGTTATCTCCTGTTGTTTATCCTGATACCTTTATCCTTTGTCATTTCGTGACAAAAAGAGAGTGAGTAGATTAAGAGGGAGTAGTAGTGTATAGTAGCGTAAGATATCCTTTTGATATCTCTGTTTTAAGGAGAGTTAAAATGAAGGGGGAGAAGTATATATACTTTTACATGCATGAGTGTTATACTTATACCACATGCATGAGTGTTATACTTATACCACATGCATGAGTTTATGATTGATAATCCCAATACTTTTCACGGTATACTGTTGTTTGTGGTTGTTTCAGGTAAGTAGGTTTGTTGTTGTGGTGACATTTTTTTGAAGACTACTTGGTTAAGTGTTAGATCGAGTATTAATGTAATTAGTCATTGTTTTGACGGTTGACACTTGGTTATTTTCTTTTTGGGTCTATTACCGTAGTCTTCGTATAAGGTAGTGTTTTGTCACGGAATGCCAAATGGGGAGATCGTTAGTTCTATTTTTATTGGCAATGTCCGTGACAAAACAAGTTCAATTGAGTTGTAATAAGTCTTGAAGAACTTGGAGCAATGGGACTGGTATTTGGCAGAGCTGGAGCATTTTCGTTAGTGCTGCGTTCGTTTCAGCATTCGAACGTGTGGCGTTAGTGGCACGTTCTTCATTGGGTTCAAACAACATATTCTAGAGAGCAAACGTTCGTGGTACATTCGAGGAAGCGTTCGAACAAAATATTCCAGAGAACCAGCGTTCGTGGTGCATTCGAGTAGCGTTCGAACGAGCATTTCCAGTGGGCACACGTTCGTGGTGCGTTCGAGTAATCATTCAAACGCGATTGCGATCTGAACGCGTTTTTGAGCCTTTTCACTTTGAAAAACCATATATTTTCACCCTACCTATAAATAGAACATGTAGCCACTATCCCCAAGTGTTGAAACACATTTCCCTTGAGCCAAAATCTCTCAAAGCTTTCAATCTTTCTTGAATCCACCTTGAAGACTTCTTTCATCTTATTGTCTTCTTTGTTTATGGTGAGATTCAATCTTTGATAAACCTTCAACACAACATAACCCAAAATTCATAATCCTTCAGAGTTCTAAAGGAGGAAGATTGGTAGTCGGAGTTCCGACGTGCGTAAGGATTTGATTCACTCAGAGACTTCAGAGGTTCAGAAGAAAACTGTGGTGTGCGGGCTTAAGGAGTTCCTTGGGTTCTTACAGTTTAGAGGTACTTGAGTCGGTGGAGTTGCCACATAGGTAGGTCTTGACCATCGCTGTAAGATTTTCTCTATATAGTGGATTGAGCTGGTAGTCGAGATACCCAGAGTTGTTTTTGTACTCGCACGAGTTTTTCACTTCATCACCAAAATTATTGTGTTTTTTGTGTGATTATTTTATTTCCCGTAATTTATTTATTGGTTGGATATTATGGTTGCTTGTTGAGAATCCATAGGCACATTAATTAGGACTTGTCTTGATTATTGTGTGTAATTTCGCATAGGGTTAGAACCTTAGGTAAACACGAACTTTCAATCATCAACTTTGACCTCATCGAACTTGATTCGCTAATATGTAAATATTTATAAACCATCGAAATCAAGTCGCTGAGTAGCTAACATTGACCATCTTTATCAAATTTCTTCATGTCTTTGAGCTTCTTATTTTTTAGCCTTTTTGCTTCATCGGCATCAAAATTATGGTACTAACAATAATAAGGGGTGTTGAGGAAAAATTTTTCCGCATTGACATGATTAATATTGAATACAAAGTTAATACAAATCCTTTAAGGATTATTGCATGTGATGAATCTGAAGCAACATTCGAAAGTGAATCAAATGCAGGGAATTTTTTTGTGGTTGGCAATTTGGGTGATTCAACTTTTGATTTGTAGTTTTCAGATATCCTTGAGCTAAAGGGTGTTTATAATATTTTTGTAAGCAGCGATATGTTAATCTACACACTACAATAATGGCATAATCATACACTTGGCTAAAACAAGAAACTACTTGAATTTTTTTATTTATTTTTTAATTATTTTTTGAAGGAGATATACGTTGATTGATTGGTGACAAAGATAGGATTTAATTAAGGCAAAATATTATGGTTTATTATGAAAATAAATATAAAATGTATTCAGATTAAGTCGATGTTAATAAATAGAATGCATAAAACCAATGCTAAAATTAAGCTGAATTAAGCTTAGCTTATTGGTGCTAAGTTAAAAAAAAACAGATACATTTGAAACAACTTAATCACTGAAACTAAACCATATTCATGGTAGTTAAGAAAAAACAGGTTTTTAGTTAGTCACTTGTTGTGCAAGAGATTATGGATTGGATCTTGAAGGAAATTTTTTTATTTGAAATCTATCCCGAAGGAATTACGTCCCCAATGGATGTGGTTTGGTGGTGTAGAGTTCAGGATCTCACTTTGAGGTACTAAGCTCGAATCTAGGGGAGTTCGAATCCAGGGGGTGCGCTTCTTGTAAGAGCCTAGGACAGCCATAGATTTTACCTGCACTGTGACCCATAATGGCTGGTTTGGTGGTGAAGTTTTCAATGTTTTCAAAAAATAAAAATCCAGAAGGAATTACTTAAAAGTGTGTTTGACATATTTTCATTTTATGTAATTAGAAGGTTAAGTTTACTGTTTACTGTGCATGATTTTTAACTACAAGTGAAATAAAAGTTGATAGCATTTGATAAATATGACTTTAAAAAAATAATTTTAACATATAAAAGTTGATACCATATCTGAAGGTTGAGATCCAGTGCTGTTACTGCTGTAGTGTTGATACGATAGAAGTTGTTGATGGTGGTTTTTCACTTCGAAGAAGTTCAAATATCGAGGAGGGTTAGAATGAAGATTGTGATGAATACTAAAAAGTACATATGTATTAAAAGAAAAATTAATCATTTTACACTTGTAGTTTCTTATGTATTAAAAGAAAATTTTAAAAGAATAATTAAATTTATGTTTTATATTTTTTTATTGTGATTTTTTTATTTCTTATGTAGGTGAAATAATACTTTGTATTTTTGAGATTAGAAACTTGGGTTCTAATAATGTACCATTTCGAAAATTTCAACCTTGCATAATTTTCGTATTTTGGCCCTAACTTTTGACTCCGATATCGGATTGAAGCGATTTCAGTTCCAGATCAAAGAATACTCAATTATTTACAACTTTGATGTTTATAAGATTTTCTAGTTCTGAAGTTTTCAAGGCCGAAATTGCACTTTACTAGGAGTCCAGGGTGAAGCTCTTGGTATGAATATATATATAATTTTTTTTTTTATTATATTTTTTAAATTGTGATATTTCCCAAATAAAATTCATTCTCTTTCCAGTTTATTTATTACTCATGATTAGCTATAGACAGTCCCCGATTGACATAAATAAGAGAGAGTGAACTATTAAAGAATTGGATTAATTATATCTAATATGGTATCACCTATATGATTGGTTTTATATATTTGACATAATTGAGTACCTAACTAGACTTGTTATATATAAATATTATCACTACTTTATGACTGGTTTAATATGTTTTGACATATTTAGTACATTGACATGACTAATTATCGACATGACGAATTACATGTATTGACATAATTATACCTGATAATTATGAAATAAATTGATTGAGAAATCATTATAATTTATATTTTATAAAAATTAAAAATTATTTTATATTTGAAATATCAACAGTGGATCCCCTAGCCCTAATATTTAATTTGATTATTTTTATTTTATTAGTTGAATTATTATTTTATCCTATTAAATCTATTTCATGTGGATCGACCCCGGACTTATTGGGTTATTTTGTTACTTTGACACACTTATACTTGAGAGTAAATAACTACTTTGTGAGTGTGTCAAGCTTTTGGAACCGTTGCCGAGAATAAACTTTAATAGATAGAGTAATAATTTAACATTATTATATTTTTTTTCACTTTTGTGTTGTTTTTTTTTAAAAAAAAAAACTTATATATTTTTTATTATTTTGTGTATTTTATAAAAAAAAAAAAAAACAGCAACAACAATAATAATATTTGCTAAATTATAGTCTCGGAAATCTGACTTTAAAAGACACAGTTTGCCGATTTATAAGAAAATTGGATAGGAAGTATATCATCGACTCATAGAGGGCGTTCAAGCCGTTATTGGACATAAAATCAGAGGAATATGTGAGCCACATTCACAACTACATTTCAATTTACTATTTTGATTTTTTTAAGTTATAACATTTCTTTTTAGTAGCAGTATTGTAGATTCAATGATTAATACCACACGAATCAGCTGATGTCTTCTAAACTCTACTTCTTCTTATTCAGACATTGGGGAACATGTATCAATTGGTTAGGGAAGGGGATAGTTGCCTAGAATGTTTTAATTTTTTTTTAAAAAAAATTTGGGTGTAAGAAAAAAAATTATTTTTGTTTTTATGTTATTTTTTAACAAGTTATGTTTGTTAATTTCCTTTTAAATTATTTAAATTTATGAATTCTCCATAAAATTGTTTAAATTTGAATTTCATATACTCATTTGACAAGTATTTTCAACATACATGGTAACATATGTGTTAGGGTTGGTGCTCAGAGTGTTGGATAATTATGACCCATAGCATCACTATTTGTACAGAACATGGTGTTGTTGTACAAATTAACTATGTGACAAAGGAAATTGCTCTTTATCATTTGTAATTGGATTACCTGGATATATAAATGATAAAAGTCCTTATGATTAGTTCCGTATTAATAAGATATGAGACAGTATTAATCCACAAAGGTTTAATCATTAAATATCCCTAATCGTAGTATTATCGAGACTGGACATCGATAATGCAGATTAGGCTAGTATTACACTTGTGCGTGTTATGGAAGCGTAACATCATAGTTCTCATATATTTGGGTATTGGATACTCATGCAAGTGTAATAGAAGGTTCTGTTTACCGATGGTACAGAAACAGCTTCGCTCTGGATAGACCCTCGGAATCCCATTGGTAGTATGACTATGTGTCTATGAGAATCCGAATCAGGGTAGGTGTATTTGGTCTTAACCTGAGACTTGCATCGCTAATGCTTGCGACAATCAATATACTTTGGTTTTGGTCGTCCAGGGCTTTAACAGGTTCTATGTACGCCTCTTCTGGGTATACTGAGAATCGTAGTGTATTGGGTGTGATGTCAAGACGGAAGTATCACTTCAGTCATATTGAGATGATGATCACGCAGGGATACATAACTGGTACTCTAAGTGCTATAGACATCGGGGAAGTATGACTAGGTCATGACTTTCCGATTATAAAGAGACTAGTTGCCAGTGATCCGATATATGCTTCGTACGGGGCATACACAACTCCAGCCCCAGGCCTAGCATGTGACATCCGATACTGGATCGTAATACGCAATACTACGTATACTACGCCTAACAAAGATCTTGTATTCCGTAGAAGAATATTTATGGAGAATTGGGTAGGCACAGTGCTTTGCTAGAAGCCAATCATGTCTTGTAAATCGGTAAATACGTGGTACCAGGTACGCAAGTGTTCGGATAGTCCGATGACCGTATTTGCTGCCAACATATCCATAGATCTCTTGGGTCGCATCCAAAGATTCACCTATGATGTTTGACTCGAACAATATTAATTTGGGATTAATTAAGAAAGAGAATATTAATTTGGGATTAATAAAGAGAGAAAATTAATCTGGGATTAATTACGGTAAGAATTAATCTGGGATTAATTATCAGAGAAAGAATTAATCTGGGATTAATTGCGTCGAGAATTTATCTGGGATTAAATTCGTCGAGAGGAGAGAACGCGATTAATTTGGAATTAATCAGTAAAATAAATTTAATAGTTAAATTATATTTTACTATTTAATTTATTTAATTGAGCTAAAATAATATATTAGATATATTAATGAAATTGATTTCAACGGGGAATTAAATTGGATTTTAATTTTAGCAAACGAATTAATTTGGAATTAATTCGTGAGCGATTTCCGTAATAATTTTACTGGGTATTATTATTTAATTAAATTAGATTTAATTACGTCGCGACAGAAAATTTGTTTAATTGGATTAAACGAACCCGAGCCCAAAGTGTGTTGAGAAAGCCAACTAGATTTGGAATTAAATGGGTGGGACCCATGACTCACATCAATTGTCAATAATTGATAGAATTTGTTGGCAATAGTGTTTGGATATTATTTAAACACTAAACACATTTAATATTTTTTGCTTAATCTCTCTCCTTGGCATTATTTGGCCGAATTGGCCTTATTTGCTTTTTAGGCCGAATTGGCCAATTTCTTTTGTCTTGGCCGATAATAGCTATTGTGGCCATTAATTTCATTTGGCCGATTGAAAGCAATAAATGGCCATTGAATTTTCTAATTTTAATAGGCCATTGCCTCTGTTTTCGAAAAATATAAAAAGGCAATTTTTGGCTCTATGTCTCTTAAATGGCGAGAAGCAATTTTGTTTTTTCTTTTGAAAATCAATTGGCTTCTGCTTTTGAGAAAGAAAATGCCCTGACTTCTCTCTAAAATGCCGAATGAAAAAGCATTCCTTTTGCTTTTGAAGGAATTGGCCATATGGCCTTCCGATTGCTTTCCCCTATTTCTCGGGCAAATTTGTTTCTCATTGGGAGATAAAATTTGTTCCACTTGTTCTTGCTAGCACATAAGGGAGTAAAATGAAGGTGTTTGCGCGATTTTATGCGCGAAGAAGAAAGAGAAACGTGTAAGGTTCAAACCTCCTGAGACAGAGTCCCAGCAATGGGTGTTTGATTAAGTGAATAGGCCTCCAAGGGCGCAAGCACGTAAATTACAGTCCTAAAAATTATAAAGCTAAGAAATAAAAAATATGCTCATTTGAGTCTTCATTTGATCAGGGTTTTCTCTTTGTACGAGTGAGCTTTTATAGTGAAGCTTGTAAATCGCTTGGGCAGTTCCCGTAACTCCCTGCAACTGTTGGATCATGTCTTCAACCGTTGGGTTGTGCATCTCAACTGCTTGATCATGGAGGGAGAACTGCTTAACTGTTGTAGTCGTGGGATCAATTGCATCACATGTTCTCGTTCTGATCGCTGCTTCGGTCGTTCTGAGTTTTTGTCGCTCTAATTGCTGTTTTATCCAGTGATTACTCTGATCGCTCTTCCCTTCGTCGCCCTTCTTGCCTTCATCCTTTACTCCTTCATTCTAGGGCGATTTTCGTTACAGGGTGACATTTCTTCTTTTGTCAACAATTATCCCCCAAATTCACCTTGATTGAATTGGAAGTGAAAATCGAGGTGAATTTCTCGGCCTGCCATCCCGGTTCGTTCTTCTCGTTCAGGGGAGACCACTACGCCAATTGAGGGCTGGTCTGATGGGCATTCTTTCTCGCCATTGACTGGCTAGTCGCTCGGCCGATCCCTCAGTCCAGAGAATCTGTGAAGCCGGAGAGTGCAACACCCTCTACACAGAGGAACTTGGTCAGCCGCCTCTAACGGACGTGGCTCACCCATAACCAGGGGATGCAGTAACTTCCACACAAAGAACCATGATCAGCTGTCGCTAACGGATGTAGCCCATCCATAATGTTACATTCCATTTCACACCTCACGTCGTGTGGATGGTCGTTAGCTAACCTTTTTACATTCCATTTCACAACTCATTAAAGAAAAGCCTTTATTTCTGATGGCCCCTGCTCTGTGTAGATCTTTTCTTTTTTCCGGCTCTGTTCTGCTCCTTCTGTTCTTTCTCCTTTCATCCGTTTAATAAGGAATTTGCTTGGTTACGGAAGACCAAGCTGAGATGCTTTGAGTTGGATTGGCCCTTGGCCGGGTGGTTGGAAGAGGTTACAGCATTTGTTATTTTCCCATAAGCTATTTCCGGAGTATACTCTTTCACCCTCCTCTTTTTATATACTTTCAAGACATGACATTGTTCTCATTTGCGATATTTTCCATGTGTTATCTGACCGATTGACGGGTTCTCTGCCCTAAGCCTGACTTTGTCGAAAGTAACCTGCAGTCTGGTGGTTTTGTTACATCAACTCTGCTTTTCTTATATCACGCACATCAATAATGGTGATAGCCTGGACGATGCTTCCAGGGAATGACTCATGTTGACACATGTATTTGGCCGATCTAGCGAAGGTCGATGCTGAAATGCCGAGGTTTGGCCGATCTATTGAAGGCCGATATTGAGGCTTGGTCAATTTAGTGGTCGATGCTGAGAGTGTGACAAACCTGGGGGGTTCTCGCCCTGCAATTTATCGAGCTGTCTTTTACAGTCCCGTGCGAACATATCACTTCTGCAATAAATGCGTGACCTTTCTCACCATGTTTTATCATAGCGTTCATTAATTAGCCATTTTTCACGTCGTTTCAAATGTCTCCTCTCGTCATACGTCACTCATGTTTCTTTTCAACGAATCGTACTCTAACACATGTCTAGGGCGACCTTTGATCCCTTTCATTTTCCCACCATTTCCATTCTTTCGGTAATGTGGGTCGCGACACCTGTCCAGACAGAGCCTCTTGCCAATGTATATAAGGACTTGGCCTATTCTGGTTTTCGCTTTACTTTCTACTCACTTTGCAAATTCATTTCTTTTACTCTCAACCTTCAGTATCATTGGCGTATTCTTCCTCTGCCCCCAAAACCGGCTCCTCAACTTTTGCCGACTTTCAGATGGCGCTGGATGATTCCTCTGTAAGCACTTTCGGTGTTCATACCCTCAATGAGGACTACGACCAGTGTGCTCTCGGTCCCATCTTCATTGAAGACAATGCCATTGCCACAGCCCCGCTGGCTCAACAGTTTCCTTCATGTTCTGGTCTCTCGTTCTCAGAGCCATTAAATATTTCTCCTTTGGCTCAATCCAATCCCATTTGCACATGGCCCAAACATGACGCCGCATTTGACTCATGGTTCCAACGTATGCTATTGCATGCGAACACCCGTGTCTTTCTAGGGAACATGGTTTCCTTTCCTTTATTGAACTTTCATTGGCCTTGCCTTCTTTTGACTGCAATCTGTTTCCTACTTCTTTACTCTTTTGGTCCTCTGAATACAATGTCTTCATCTTCCTGGTTGGTCCTTTCACCATTACTCTTCGCGATATCAGTGTTCTTACTGGGTTGGCCCCTCTAGGTGCGACCATCTCAGCCAGCACAACCTTTCGTTTTCGTCCTCTTCAAATGGACCCTTCGTCATTTTCGTCCTACTCCACCTTTCTCCGTACCTTTTCCAAATCGGCCGGTCCGGTCTCGATGTTGGAACGGACGGCCTTCCTCCACTATTGGCTTTGCAAATATATCATTTGCGCACCTAGCCAAAAACATGTGGCGGGTTATCTTCCTATCTCTTCTGACATTGCCAATGGTCATCGTTTGGACTTGGCATCTTTCATGTTGGCCGCCATTTATCGTGGATTAGCCGTCCTTCAAAAACAACTTCGGTCGGGGGATTCACTGATTGCCTCTGGCCCTCTGTGGCTAGTTCAGCTTTGGCTGAGAGCCTATTTCCCTGTCTTCGGCACCATTGATTCAAATCATTCTTATCCCTGTGCCGGCCTTCTTTTCACCCAACTTCGGCCGTCCTCTCTCATCCCTCGCGTTGTCTTTGAATATATCTATACTCTTTCTCGGGTTCCCTCTTTTTTCCCTTTTTTCTGTGGTGGAAAGCCTGTCATTCGTTCATGATATTCCTCAGTCGAAAGAAGACGAATCAGGTCTTCGCATATGGCGCAAGTTTTTGTACATTCGCGACCTGATTCATGACATCTTGACTTGGGCCAATGGTAAGGCTGGAGTGGAGGTGTATTCGCCCAATTTCGTTGCCCGTCAGCTTGGCCTTATTCAATGATGGCATATTCCATTCTTCCATGCGTGTTCCGCTTCATCAGACCATTTTAAAGTTCTTTCGGTCTCTAACATAGAGGATTCCTTATTAGAGACTCGTTCTTTCCTTTCTTCTTTTGTTATAATTCCCTTTGCTTCTTGTACATCGGTCCATTCTTCTTTTGACCGTTTCTGGCCATCTGGCCGTGAAAGAATCTTTTCTTTGCCTTCTATGAGGGTGTTTTCTACTATCAAGTTGTCCCCCAAATCTTCTGAGCCGACGGGGTCAAAGAAAACAACTAAAATAGCCAGGCCCAAGAAAATGAAGCGTGCTAAAAAGAAACAGTCTTCCCCCCGTCATAGCTTGGATTCAGACGTGCCACTTGTATGTCGTCCTAAGGTACGAGTTTGAAGCCTGCCTTCTTCCGTACATAAGTTTGATGTAAGTTGAGGTTTTTTTAAAATTTTATACTTTGTGCAGGCATTTAGGATCGAGCCACCCTCTGCAATGCCTGAGACGACCCAAACTCTGGGGCATGAAGCTCCCATATTTGAAGGTCTCGAGGAAGTGGGACCTGCTGAAGTGCCGATTATTCAGCTTCCATCGGATGAGGACAAAGCAGCCGAGGCTCCAATCGTGGAGCAACCGCCAGAAGAGGGCGAGACAACTGTTACCGGCAGTTCGTCCGGAGCTGATCCCCAAGGTACGGAGCCACATATAGAATTTGGTCATTCGCGTCTAGGTGTTGAGGAAATTCTAAGAGACCATCCGTTATTCACATGTCCCTCCTCGTGCGATCATGTACCAATCGTGCAGGACCCGGATGAAGAGGCTAAAGTGCTAGAGCCTATTTGGCCGGATGACGGGCCTCTTTGGCGTCATCTCAAACGGCTTTACCCATTGGCACCCAAGATGTCTGCCACAGGGCTTAGGGGGAGTTATAGGGACATAAACGACCTTTTTAGCTCGGCCGAATTGGAGCTTTTGGAGAATGCTCGGTCTATGTACAAAGATGATGTACTTCGTCAAATTTATGAAGAATATGAGGTTATTTATATTTCTGACTCCTCTGATTCTGATTCCCCTGCAGATGCTCAGCCCACAACCATACCGCAACAACCGTCACCACAGGCGGCATCTCCGGATTCCTTGGCGCAACCAACTTCGGTCCCTAGACAGTTGTCGTCCTCTACTTTCCCGCCCTCTCCTACTCGGGTGATGTCTCATGTTCCTTTGGCGCAGGAAGTTTCTATGTCTGACCAGCCGTCATCTCCGGATTTTTGCTCTCCAATTCATCGACCGGTAGCTACTGCTTCTCCAGCTCAACCATCTGCTGTCTCCGAGCGACCGTTGTCTCCCGGTCACTCAGTCCAATTTCATGGGGAAGGACCGGTACTGCTACTGGAGGCCCCTATTACTGAGTCGTCGCCCCTTCGATCCGTGTCTCCTGAACGGCCGTCATTTCCTGTTCCTCTGCAGCCGCATGTTGATGTTTTTGAGGCGTCGGCGGATAGGCCATCTAGCTCGAATGTTGGGCCTGGGGTGGTAAGTCTCTTTTCCTCTTCCTTTAGTTTATTACTCCAGTTTACATATGCTAATTTCTTCTTTGTACACAGGCATCCGACCCGCTGCTGCAATCTGTCTAGAATATTTTAGATCACCTTGGACGATTGTCTTCTGTTCCACTTCGGCCTTCGTCGCCTTCGGCCCAGGCCAGTACGGACATGGAGGTCCTTCGGGAGATCATCAGTCAATATGCTTCTTTTACTAGGTTTGAGATTGGCCAGTCCGCTCTACCAGAGAACATTCTCCGATTAGACAGAAGTTCCTCCTAATTAAGCCGACTACTAGCCCTCCATGCCTTACCCGTATCCGTAGATGATCGACTCTTCCTCCAAGAACTGCAGAATGATATAACGGCTCTTATCTCTCGGTATCGCAATATACATAGCCATAGAATTGTGCTTCGTTCTTCCATGACGAAGAAAGAAAGACTCTGCGGTTCTCGACGATCTTCATTAAACTCTGAGGGAGACCACGAACGAAATGGTGAATGAAGAATCGGTTCTCGTGGACCTAGAGCGACAATTACAGGAGATCCAGCGTCTTATTGAAGAAAGTCGTATGAGGAGAGAGGCTAAGAGGAGGGCTACTGCCGCTCAAGTAACGGAGGTGGATACTTCTTTGGCAGAGTAAGAAGGCTTGGCCCGTATTGATTTCGAGAAGAGCTCGACCGATTTAGAAATGGCAGATTCGGAAGTGCAAAGGGAATGGTATCTGATGAGGGAGACGTTTTCGGCCATAAAGGAATTGCCCGGGGATTTACGGCGGTCTTCGGGCCAAAGCCAATGATGCATTGTAGGACGTTACGTCATCCAATCTTTGTACTTTTACGGACACTTTCGTCCTGAATTAATGAAAATACATTATTATATTATTGTATTTTATTTTTACTGCAAAGACAATACATTCTCATGTTCCCATAATGAAGGCATGTATTTTTTCAAGTACTTGTCATTTATCGCCCTAGCATGCGCCCTTTCGTTTAAATCTTTTAAATGATAGGCCCCATTTGGCAATACATCATTTACCTCGAATGGGCCTTCCCAATTAGACGACCATTTGCAATACGTCGGATCTTTGCAATATAGTTTTCTATACTAATTCGCCTTTTCGGAACGACTTAGCCACGACTTTCTGATTATATTCCTTGGCCATTTTTCTCTTTTGAGCTTCCAAACGATTTATGACATCGCATTTAACGTCGTCCAATTCCAGCAAGTTCTGGATCATTGCTTCGTTGTAGTCTTCCTTTGTCAACTATTTTTGCAACATCACCCTAGTGGATTCGATATTCATCTCTACTGGTAGTACGGCCTCTTGACCATATACTAATTGAAATGGCGTAACCGAGGTGCTCATTCACGGTGACGTCCTATAGGCCGATAGAGCCTGACTCAAACATTCGTCTCATCGCCTAGCGTTGTCTGTCACCATCTTCCGAATCAATCATTTAAGGGTTTTATTGGACGATTTTGCTTGACCGTTTGACTGAGGGTAATACGGAGTGGTGTTCACTAACCAGATCTTGTATTCGGCCGGTAAGCATTTTACCTTCTCGCCATTTAAGGAAGTGCCATGGTCTACCATTATTGTTCGCGGTATACCGAATCAGTGAATGATATGCTCTTTTATGAATTTGATGATCTGCTCTTGGGAGATTTCCACTACCGGAATAGCTTCCACCCATTTGGTAAAAAAGTCGGTAGCAACGATAATGAAAGTATGCCTCTTGCTTGATGCATGATAGATTTTTCCTATCAAATTTATCGCCCATCTTATGAATGGCCATGGTTTAATGACAGGGATCATTTCGGTTGCTGGTGCCCTCTGAATGGGCCCATGCTTCTGACAAGCAATACATCATTTGGAACATGAGACGCATGATTCTCCCATCTTCGGCCAATAATAGTCACTCCGTATAATCAACCATCTCATCTTTATTCCGGCCTGGTGAGCCCACAAACACATTCATGTATCTCGGCCATGATGGTCTTGGACTCCGATAGCCCTACACATTTCAACAACATCATGTCTTGGCATTTCTTATACAATACATCTCATGATACCACGTAATTCATGGCTTTGAGTTTCAGCCTCCGATCTTTCCCACTTTCGGGCTGTTCTAGAAATTCTTTGATCTCGCTTCTCCAATCGTCCTTCTTTTCAACTTCGATGGTCATGACATCCGTCTCCCTCTTTCGTCTCATCAAGGCTGGCTTAACTTCTTCACTTCTATATATACCATCTATGGTTGTCTATTTATACCGGAAGCTGCTTGGGCCAAATTGTTGGCTACTTCGTTCTTCGCCCTCGGAACGTGTTCTAACTCATCATGGTCAAATTGATCTACCAACTCTTTGGCCACATCTAATAGTGCCATGACCTGGGCTTTGGCATTTAAAGGTTCTTGTTACCTGTTGGATCACTAGTTGCGAATCTCCTTTAATGGACACGTGTGTCACTCCCATATTGAGGAGTACTTCCAACCCGAATATCAAGGCTTCGTATTCGGCCTGGTCGTTAGTGCAATATTCGTTCAGCCTGATTAGGAAACGGAACGATTCTCCCAATAGGCTGACTAAGACTATCCCCATCCCAGCTCCTTTCGTTGTGCTGGACCCATCAAAATACATCGTCTATGGTTTCAGACTGCATTCGTCTAATTCCATCTCTATTTCTCTAATGGTGCTCAAACATGGGTGGTCAGCTAAGAAATCAGCTAAGGCTTGATTTTTTACAGCCTTTTGGGGCTCAGCCGTATATCAAATTCTGAAAGTGATAATGACCAGAAACCAACTCTTTGATGCAAGATAGGACGAGAAAACATGTAATTTATTATATTAACTTTAGTGATCAAGTACACTATATTCGGCCTATGGTAGGCACGTAGTTTAGTGCATGTAAAATATAAAGCCAAAGCCAATAATTTCTCCATTGGAGAATAATTACATTCATAATTCAGCAATGTCTGCTTATATAATAAATGGCTCTTTCGACATCCGTGTCATCGTCTTGCGCGATCATCCCAGCTATGGACCGTTTCTTCGGCCGATATGTACAACTTCATAGGCCGTCCTGGCACAGGGGGTACCATCACTGGTGGCTGTGACAAGTATTTCTTCAGGCTGTCGAAAGCCTTTTGATGTTATTCGGTCCAGACGAATTCGTCTTTGTCCTTTAACCTTAACAGAGAGGAGAACACTTTAGTTTTTCCTGCACAATTAGAGATAAATCGTCTTAAAAATTAATTTGCCCTAAAAATCTTGCAACTCTTTCTTATTTCGGGGAGGTTTAGCTTCGGTGATTGCCCGAGATTTATTAGTGTCAATCTCAATCCCCCGTTGGTGTACTAGAAAACCTAGGAAATTTCCTGCACACACCCTGAAAGCACATTTGGCATGGTTCAATTTCAGTTTAAATTTTCTCATTCGCTCAAAAGGCATTGCTAACTGGCTAAAATGTTCTTCCATGGTCACAGCTTTAGCCACTATATCGTCCACATAGACATTTACAAATTTTCGATCATGTCATGAAAGATTAAATTCATGGCCCGTTGGTACGTGGCCCCAGCATTTTTTAGGCCGAACGACATGACTACCCATAGACCCGGCTAAGGTTCCGGTTCCATCCGGTTCCGGAACCGAACCGGAACCTAACCGGTTTGGTTATGGTTCCTCCCCTAGCCGAACCGGTTGGAACCATTGGAACCGTTCGGTTCCAACCGGAATCGTACTGTTCCGGTTGGAACCAGTTTGATTATACAATAATATATTTTTTAATTTTTTAGATAAGAATTTTATTTGTAATTTAGTGTAATTATGTAATGTAATTTACATAATTTTATTTGTAATTATGTAATTTTATTTGTAATTATTTGTAATTTAACTTTTATTTTCAAAAAAGTTAAAAAAAAAAAACAGAATGGAACCGGAATCGGAACCGGAACCGAACGGTTCGGTTCCGGTTCCATTTTAGTGTGGAAACGGAACCGAACTGGAATTAACCGGTTTGGTTCGGTTCGGAACCGAACCGAACCGCCGGCCTGGTCTAACTACCCACTCATAACACCCTAAAGATCCTGGGCACCTAAAAGCCGTTTTATGTATATCGTTTTCGGCGATGTAGATCTGATTATAGCCTGCATACCCATCTATAAAAGAGTACACCTGATACCATGTTGTGGAGTCTACTAAAGAATCCACCGTTGGCATGTGGTATTGATCTTTTGGTGTCGCCAAGTTTAAATTCCTAAAGTCTATGCATCTTAGCTTTCCATTCTTTTTCATGACATGGACGATGTTTGACAACCATTCTACGTATCTGGTCGTCCTAATGAATTTCACCTCCAAAAGGCGTTCAACCTCTTTCTTAATGTCAGGCATAACATCAGGTGCAAACCTTCTGGGAAGCTGCTTATGTGGTCTATGACTCGACATGATTGGCAACCTATTAACTACTAAGGTTTTATCTAAACCAGGCATTTCATTGTAATCCCAAGCAAAACATTCTTATATTTTCGTAATAAATGGATCATTTTTCACGTATCTGGGCCTCTAGTTCCCTGCTGATGTAAGTGACGCGTCTATCATCCTCGCTTCCCAGATTTACCTCGTCCAATACATCATGTGCCCTTGATACGCTCGCCTTATGACGTCCATTCAAAGCGTATTCTTCTTCTTCCAGTTCGCTCTTGTGACTTCCTTCCATCAAATAATCTACCCCACATGCCTCTCTTATCCTGTCTTTTGTCTGGTGTGCTAACAATTTATCCCTTAAGGCCGAAATCGCAGCCTGAGCTTCAACTTCACTCTTTCGTTCCGTCACATAGGCCATTAGATTGGCCTTGATAGCCGCGAGTGCGGCTTGCTCTTTACTTTGCTTGTTCTTCTTCATTTGTACTGATGTGTGTCGACTCCCCAAAGACCACTGTAGTTGGCCTTGTTTGCGCGAATAAGTCGTTTAGCAGACTTGCAGAGTATGGCTCGTCATTTTGAGCCACAATGGTCGAACTTTCCCCTTCATCAATAACTCGGGTCGGCCCGTAGTTTCCTTCGTACATGAAGTACTCGGCCGAATTTGTCTCTGCAGTGAAAGGCTTGTTGTCGGTGTGTACAATTTCAACCTCATCTTACTGGTTCCAGAAAACTAGGCACTGATGAAGAGATGAAGGAATACATCGGCTACCATGTATCCAATCTCATCCCAATAGCATGTTACACGTGGTTGGCCCGTCTATAACGAGGAACACCGCCGTCTTCGTAGTACTTCCTACTTGCAAGTCTAGTGGGATGACCCATTTGGCCGTTGTCGCCCCTCCATTGAAATTGGTTAGCACTACTTCCATAGGGATAAGGTTATCCTCTGACTTTGCTAAATTCCCTAGCATCCTATACGGTATTGCATTGATAGCTACTCCATTGTCAATCAATACTTTGGTGATGGGTATCCTATTGGCTTTTGCTTTCAAATACAACGACCGCAAGTGCTTGGTCATCTGCGGTGGTGGTTTTGGGAATATCACCTTCCCTGATATGCCTATCTCTTCACTCTCGTTGTTGGCCCGAGGAATTTCCCCTCACGTGTCCCATCCAGAAGGTGGTAACGTGACTGGTGTATTGTGAGAGATATTATTGACAGTCATTTTTCGCTTTTCTATCCTGGTAACGGTCCGTTTTATTTTTGGCGTCCCATACATGATAAGGTATGGAGATCGTCCCAAGTCCTCTCCTAACGTTCCGACTGCAGGGTTGACGGCCTCATATAATTCTTTGAGAAGCCGATTCTGTGATATTCCCCTTCTTCGTGCTTCTGTCCTGATGTCTATTTCTTCTTCTATGTCTGTTGTTTCTTCATCCGACGCCTCTCTATCCGTTATTGAGAGTGCCGCAAATTCGGTTTCATCACCATCATAAACATCTTCGTCATTTCCAGACCCTCCACTGTTGTCCTCCTTGAATTTCTCGGACAACAAGTAATGATTAGCCACAACTGGTGGCATACTACCGAACTGAATGACGATAGGGGGCCCTTCATCGTCTGTCTCGTCTCGCTTTCGTCTATCAAACCTGGTACGCTTCTCGCAGTCAGCCGTTGTCCCTCATCGGTCTCCATTCTCTTTACTATTTTCATCTGGTTTCTTTCCTGCATAGGCATTACGGTCTGCGGTGACCTTCACTTCACTTTGCTGACGCATCATACGGCCATAATTTTGCTGGTGTCGCCTCAGTTGCGTCCTTGTCATTTCGTCCACAAGAGGGTAATTTCTTTCTGGACGCTACCTCGAACACGGCCTGAGGTACGAATGCCATATGTTGGGCCGATGAATCTTCGGCATAAACGTCCTCACATTTTGTACGAAGTTCGAATTCTCGCCGTAGAACCTTGGTGCAAAGGTCTGTGGCTGCCATGTTATTGGCTCTTTCTTTACAGGCCTTTCGCAGGTATTCTCCAACTCTCTCATCCATTCCATATTGTTCTTTCACCGTACACAAAGGCTTTGCTGATCCTCCCGTTCTTAGGGTGCTTTAATCCTTTCTAGAGCGCTTGGACGATGACCATCCTGTTTTTTATCTATGACCAACTTGAATTTTGGAAAATTCAATTTGGTAAGATCCGAGTTGATCATGTTTAATTCCACCGGCTTTGGAAACGGGTTGTCGTCCACGGCCATTTTTTTTCGAACGCTATTCATCCAGATTCTATAGCATCCTGTAAAATATTCCGAAAAATAAGACAGTTATTAGTTGAATGGGACCACGCATTATGCCACTTACAATATTTTTTCCCGTCGATTTGCTCGGCGCTTGGCAACGTGTGGCGATGATCGCTCAAGCTAATTGTTTGTCCTTATATAACTGATCGAATATGGCATCGACTTTTGTGATGTCAAAAGAGAAGTCTCTACTATTTTTATCATTTTTTTTCTTTGGCTAGGGGTTCGGCCCACGCCTTAGAAACGTACGACTTCCCTTTAACCAATTCGGCCAAACACAAGTCGGCTGATTCGATGTCCATTTCGCCTACTTCATAATCGATGTTCCTGTAATACGTCCCTTTGCTAGAATTTTTCATTTGCTCTTCCTCCCTTAGTAATCGTTCATAACGCACCACACTAGTGATGAGTTGGGGGAGGTCCCAAAATTCACGATCTTGAAATTTCTTTTTCAGGTCGAAATTGAGACAACTTTGAGCGATTCTCACGAATTCCTTTTCTGGCAAAGGCACGTAACACCGGCCTCGAGCCACTTTAAACCTCTGTAAGAATATCTCGGCCCATTCTCCTGGTAACTGTCTCAAGTTTGCCAGATCGGCCAGGGCCACTTCAGATTCGGCCTTGTAGAATTGCGCATGGAATAACTGTTCCATTTGTTGCCAATTTTCTACTGAGTTGGCCGGCAAGCTGATATACCAGGAGAAAGCCGCTCCTGACAGTGAGCCGTGGAATAACCTCAACTTATGAAAATCAGTTGCTTCTCCATACTGAAGGGTAAATTGCCATATGTGTTCCATAGTGGAAACTTCCCCAGATCCTGTAAATAGGGAAAAATTAGGTATTTTGTAATTCATAGGCCACAGATATGCCACATTGATCCAATCTGGATATGGCTTCCGATACCTCGGCCGAATTGGCCGCACTCCCAGACCAAATTGGTTTTGAATAATTTCAGTCATCTGTTCTCTCAACATTTCATGGCCATTGAATGGCATTGCTATGGGTGGCGGTTGTGGTCCTCTCACAAGTGGGACATAATCATGATTCTGTCCATGAGAAACCTGGACACTTTGGGACAACATCACTTCGCGTTGTGCCATATTCAGCCCTTGGTGTAGACTTGGCCCTGAATGTAGGCCATTGTCCCCAAGACCTATTCCTCCCCTGGAAACCGTAGGGATGTCGACTCCTAGCGGAGGAACACTACTTGGACCAGCCTCCTGACTGCTCGGTGCAGGGAGGGGCGTAGTCCATGGCGGTGCTGTCCCACCCTTTACACATTTGGCCATTAATTCATTTAATGAACTTAGGTGTTTGGCCATGTTTTCATAATGTGAATTACTAGTCGAGACAAATTTATCTATGACATGAGCATTTTGAAGCCTAACCTATTCGACAAAATCCTGTGTGAATTCACAGAACAACGTGCGGACCGTATTAGGGCTGAGCTCTCACATAGGTTCGTATCGACTGGCGTCCGACAGACCCTCGAAGTGACCCACTACGGTTGGAACGTGGGGCTGGTTGGTTTACTCCAGTCCTCCTTCCTCCGTACTTGAGCCAGTTTGGGCGTTTCTTTTCGGAGGCATCTCCACTTCTTACACCAAGTCTCCCACTGTGGTCGCCAAAAAACTGTTTGTGTGATTTTTATGCGCGAAGAAGAAATAGAAACTTGTAAGGTTCAAACCTCCTGAGACTGAGTCCCAGCAATGGGTGTTTGGTTTGATAAAGTGAATAGGCCTCCAAGGGGCGCAAGCACATAAATTACAGTCCTAAAAATTACAAAGCTAAGAAATAAAAAAAATATGCTCGTTTGAGTCTTCATTTGATCGGGGTTTTCTCTTTGTACGAGTGAGCTTTTATAGTGAAGCTTTTAAACCGCTTGAGCAGTTCCAGTAACTCCCTGTAACTTTTGGATCATATCTTCAACCGTTGGGCTGTACATCTCAACTGCTTGATCGTGGAGGGAGAACTTCTTAACTGCTGTAGTCGTGGGATCAATTGCATCACATGTTCTCGTTCTGATCGCTGCTTCGATCGTTCTGAGTTTTTGTCGCTCTAATTGCTGTTTTTATCCAGTGATTACTCTGATCGCTCTTCCATTCGTCGCCCTTCTTGCCTTCGTCCTTTACTCATTCGTTCTAGGGCGATTTCATTCCAGGGTGACATTTCTTCTTTTGTCAACAGAAGGTGATAGAGATACTCACCCATGAGCTTAGAAGCTTCAACATCCATGAAAGTTTTGAACTCAAGCCGATCAATGTAAGTCCTCCGCAACTTATTTTTGATTTTATTCACACACGAATCACGCTTAGAGATCATGTGGCATGTCTAGGACACTAACAATGGTATTAGATCGAGATCTAAGCATGATTTAATTTCTAGGGTTTATAGACTTTATTTAGGGATTTTTGCTTGGAGTTTGTAAATGCCTAAATTGGTTGTTTGGACATGGTTGGATGATGAGGAATTTGAGTTATGCATGATTGATTTTGTGAAAAAATGTATTAGATTAATTTTTCCCTAAAATCTATACCTTGGCTGAATACCCTAGGAATTGCTCATGGTAATTTTTGAATTAGACAATTGGATATGTTGATTCACATGAAATTGAATGTTAATTGTTGATTTAATTAGATTGAAATCAAAATTGGATGTTAATTTCATGTATTGCCGTGAGATGTGAAACATGTTATAGAATTGATTTTGCCCCAATTTTGTGTTGGACATGAATGTGGGAATTATGCATGATTAATTAGATTAAATTAATATTTTGGAAACATTAGGTTAATTAATTAATTATGGTGATTGCACTTTAATGAATTAATATATAATTTGGAATGTTGTATTAATTTAATTGTTGTATTTGGGCTAATGGATTTGGTTGGGCCAAATTTTAGTCTTGGATTATATTTGGGCCTAAACCATTTCCATAAAGTCCAAAATATAACTATTGGGCCTTTAGTAATTTAATTGGGCCTAATGGGCCAAAATTGATTCTATGGCATATGGTGATTCCTATTGGGCCTAGGCATTATGGGTTAGATCCATTTTGGCCAAAAGCCCAAGCCTAAAGAATTAATTAAAAGCCCATTGGACTTTAATTAAATAGTATTGGATACTAATTGGGCCTTTGAGACCCATTAAGATTGGATTTGGAATCCAAGTCTTTAAGGCACATAAATAAATGTAATTATTTAATTTGGAATTAAATATGAATTAGTATTGGATACAATTTAAATTGGATTTAAAATTGTAGTTCGATATAATTCAAGAATACTTACTTTGAGTATTTATTCTTAAACGAGTTTGACTCGCACAAATCAAATCGTTGTATGAACATTGGATGGTCATTAATCAAAGATTAATTAATTGATTAGATTGAATGAATAACATGTTTTGTGTGAATACTTGGATGTATGTATGAATAATGTATATTAGATGGATATTAGAAGGGTGAGGGCAATTTTGGAAATTGTTGTAATAAATTTAGAATTTATTAAATTGGACCTGCGTGTTCAGTCTATTACCTCTTTTCTCATTGTATTTCTCTTCTCACATATTCCCCTCAATGTAAATGAGGGTTCTTTAGAAGTGTTATGTAATTGGGTAGAAGTGTTATGTAATTGGGTAGAAGTAAGAATAGTGCTAGCGGGAGAGAGGAAATGGAGAGATTTGTTCTAGGAACAAATTGTATTATATATCCATCCGCATATCATTATTAATTTATTTCGCGCCTTATTATGCTTTTAGAATGCATGCTTAAGGGTGTATGATGAGACCTAATCAAAGATAATAAATTGGTTGCCAATTTACGCGAAAAATCCTCAACAAATATTAAGTGTTTTCCTTCCATTGAGTGATTCATTCTAAAGATCCAAGATTGGCACTGGTTTGTTGGCCAAAGTCAAGACCTTTGTCTATCGCGGATGTGTTTGAATCATGAAGGCTTTGTTCCATATCGCATGTCTTGTCCAAGTTGTGATTTGTTGGCCAAAGTCAAGATCACTTCTTGTCCATCGACATCGATTACGAAGCTTTCCAAAGTAAATGAGTCCCGCTTAACTGGAATCATTAAGCTTGTTGTGCCAAAGCCAAGGCTTAGTTGATTCAGAGGAAAAGGTTAGGCAATATATTGGATATATTGGCATATATTATATATGTGTTTCGGACTTGGAGGTCCACCTACCAGATCTAGGAATTGGATGAGATCCAATTGATCTTAGAGATCTACCTAGTTAAATATCATACAGCTTGTTGGCCAAAGTTAAGGTTGTGTGTTATTTAACGGGATCCTAGCCCACTAGGAAACTAGGTTTCCCGAGTACTCCCAGAGGGTTAGAGGCTCGCCGAAAAATAATGGGAGGCAAGTATTAAATTGCAATTTCGTTTAGATACTTGCCAATACGCGCTCATTTAATTTTTCGTCACTAATTATAGAATATATTAGTTGGACTAATATTCAATTGTTGTTTTAATTGAACAGTTGGATTGTATTCAAACTACTTCATTTGTAGTTGGTTGTATAATTGGATTATAGTAATCAATACATTTGAATGTAACTAATCAATTGTAGTTGATTATATAGTTAGACTATAGTAATCATTATATTTAATTGTACCTGAAATCGTTGATTGGATAGTTGGACTATAGCAATCAAGATGACTGAAAGATTAGTGTCAAAGGACATAATCCTGGGGAAAATGTCTTTAACGGCTTTAATTTTCAGATTGGGAGTAGAACCTCTCGAGCATGAGCCCGGAGTTGAGCAAATAGTAGAGTATGAGCTTATGAAGACTCATTGTGATGATAACTTTAGTGCTCAATCCGTTGTGCACAGCTAGAGCTTCTTAAAAGGACATATCCCAAGTTGTCTGCCTAAACTGTGGCAAACGGGGTCACTAGAAGTGTGACTGTTGTATGGACAAGGCAGACATGAAGCAAGTGAAGGCGGGACAAGGTTCCGGCTTCAAGAAATGTTTGTTGTAAATATGTTCACTACTGGTTTTAAAATGGATTTTGATACTAGATGTGGTACATAAATATATGTACTGATGTACGGGATCTGTTGACAAGCAGGAGACTGACTTCAGATGAGTTCGACCTACAAGTCAGAAACAGGACGAGAGTCGCTATTTTGGCCGTAGAAACCTAAGTTTTGGAACTGCCCTTTGGGCATGTACTTAAACTAGGAGACTGTTATAATGTATCTAGTTTGACTAGGAACATTATCTCTGTATCTAGTTTAACTCGTTGCAGGTATACATTTATATTCCGAAACACCGGGTGTTTTGTTTATAAAGATGATATCGAGATATCTACATTAGATATAAATAATGGTCTTTATATTTTGAATATAAATAAATCTCAAACATATAATATGACAAACAAATAGCTCAAATTGAGTAATTTCTAATAAGACTTATTTGTGGCATTGTCGTCTGGGACACATTAACAAGACTCGTATATCCATACTTTCGAAGAGTGGATACTAGGACAAATTTGATTCTAATTCAAGTGATGTCTACGAATCTAGTTTATTAGGCAAATTGCCTAAAACACCTTTTACTTGGTAAAAGTACAAGTGCCACCGATCTGTTAGCCCTCGTTCATAGTGACATAAGTGGGCCCATGTCTAGCTAGGCTAGAGGTGGATATGAATACTTCGTAACCTTTACGGATATGGCATCGCGTTATGGTTATGTGTATCTTATGAAACACATGTCAGAAACTTTTGAGTAATTCAAAGAGTTTCGACACGAAGTAGGAAAAACAGACCGGCTAAGTATTAAAAACATTATGGTTGGACCATAGTGTAAAATACTTAAATATATGAGTCACTCTGAGCTACCAATTTCCTTATAGATATACGCATTAAACAGTGCAATACTTATTTTGAATAAGGTTCCATGAAAATCTGTTAGACATACTTCATATTAGATATGAACAGGAAAGAAACTGAGTTTCTCATTCCTGAAGATTTGGGAATGCTGGGCATACGTTTGGATGATACCAAACTAGAACCCAAATCGGATAAGTGCCTATTTGTAGGTTGTCCTAGGGAAACCAAAGTATAGTACTTATACAACTCACAAGAGAACAATGTAATTATTGCTCTCCATGTGGTTTTCCTAAGAGGAATTCCTATATGCAGTGGTAAGTGGGAAGAAAGTAAAACTCGATGAAAATCAGAGTATATTGTTCCAGGCACCGAGTCCTTACGGAACACAAATAGTTCATCAATGATGAAACTATACCAATAATCTTCGAATACACAAGAACCGCGTAGGTCGGAGAGAGTCAGAAAAAAACCTTGAGAGGTATGGGTTTCTGATCTCACCTCATATAGATATTAATCTTATTGAGGAAGACGAACTGGCTACGTAAGAAGAAGTGATACAAGGTATCGACTCATTTTATGACAAAGTGCCATGAAGTCCGAAATGGATTCCATGTATATCAACCAAGTTTGGATACTGGTTGATGTACCAGAAGGAATTGTGCCTATTGATACTATATGAGTCTTCAAGGAAGACATACATGGACGTCAACAAACAAATGTACACAGCTAGGCTTGTACAGAAAGGGTATCGTCAACGACATAATGTCAATTACGACGAAATTTTTTCACCTGTTGTTATGATTAAATCCATTTGGAAAATGCTTGCTATAACTGCATATTTCGTTTATGAAATATGACAGCTGGACGCCAAAACCACTTTCCTTAACAGAAACCTTTTGGAGGATGTTTGTATGCAACATCCTGACGGTTTTGTCGGGCCAAAAACATGCAATAAGGTTTGCAAGTTAAACCAATTCATTCATGGATTGAAGCAAGCATTGCGTTCTTGGAACCAGCGTTTTGATGTAATCATAATGGTATATGATTTAATTCAAAACGAATATGATTCTTGTGTATATAATAAGGTTAGTGGGAGCGCACTGACAATGAATGTCTTATACATTGATGATGTATTGCTTCTTAGCAATGATATTCCTATACTAAAATCGGTGAAAGCTTGGCTTTCATTAAAAATTCTCCATAGAATACCTGGGAGAAACAGGCTTTATTCTAGGAATAAAGATCTACTGGGATAGATCTAGAAAGCTGCTGACACTCTCTCAGTGTTCATACATTTTGATATGTATGTGACCTGATGTCTCATATACGTTGAGCATATGTAGACTCAATCAGGCCAATCCAGGTGATGGTCACTGGATTGAAGTAAAGAAAATCCTTGAGTATCTTGGATGAACCAATGATGATTTCTTAAGCTATGGAAAATGAGAACTTGAGGTGACTGGGTTCACCGCTGTAAGTTTCCAAACCGACAAAGACGACTTTAAGTCGCAATAAGGGTACATATATAGTTTGAATAACGGAACAGTGAGCTGGAAATCTTCCAAGCAAGATACTGTTGCCGAATAAATAACAAAAGCGAAACATTGCTGCATGTGATGCAACAATAGAAGTATTTTGGATCTATAAAATTCCTAATTGGATTTGGAGTAGTTCTGTTAGCAGCTGAGCTAGGCTACAACGCAGGCTACAGAACCGCGGTCTCATCAATGATCCAAGTATGTACTTCAACTATTTCATCTGATTCGTAGATCATACATCGTGGCGATGTGATGATAAATAAATCGCATCAGATGATAACCTTGCAAATCCGCTGACGAAAGAAAGTTTTCCAACAGAAGTTTGAGCAAGTTTGACCCCTACATAGTACATGTGTAGGACACCTGAGTGATTGGCTATAGACCAAGTGAGAGATTGTTGGATAATTATGACCCATAGCATCACTATTTGTACATAACATTGTGTTGTTGTACAAATTAACTATGTGACAAAGGAAATTGCTCTTATCATTTGTAATTGGATTACCTGGATATATAAATGATAAAAGTCCTTATGATTAGTTCCGGATTAATAAGATATGAGACAATATTAATCCACAGGTTTAATCATTAAATATCCATAGTCGTAGTATTATCGAGACTGGACATCGATAATGCGGAATAGGCTAGTATTACACTTGTGCGTGTTATGGAAGCGTAACAACATAGTTCTCATATATTTGGGTATTGGATACTCATGCAAATGTAATAGGAGGTTCTGTTTACCGATGGTATGGAACAGCTTCGCTCTGGATAGACCCATCGGAATCCCATTGGTAGTATGACTATGTGTCTATGGGAATCCGAATCAGGGTAGGTGTATTTGGTCTTAACATGAGACTTACATCGCTAATGCTTGCGACAATCAATATACTTTGGTTTTGGTCATCCAGGGCTTTAACAGGTTCTGTGTACGCCTCTTCTGGGTATACTGAGAATCATAGTGTATTGGGTGTGATGTCAAGACGAAAGTATCACTTCAGTCATATAGAGATGATGATCACGCAGGGATACAGAACTGGTACTCTAAGTGCTATAGCCATCGGGGAAGTATGACTAGGTCATGACTTTCCGATCATAAAGAGACTAGTTGCTAGTTATCCGATATATGCTTCGTACGGGGCAGACACAACTCCAGCCCCAGGCCTAGCATGTGACATCCGATACTGGATCGTAATACGCAATACTACGTATACTACGCCTGACAAAGATCTTGTATTCCGTAGAAGAATATTTCTGGAGAATTAGGTAGGCACGGTGCTTTGCTAGAAGCCAACCATGTCTTGTAAATCGGTAAATACGTGGTACTGGGTACGCACGTGTTCGGATAGTCCGATGACCGTATTTACTGCCAACATATCCAGTGATCTCTTGGGCCGCATCCCAAAGATTCACCGATGATGTTTGACTTGAACAATATTAATCTGGGATTAATTAAGAGAGAGAATATTAATCTGGGATTAATAAAGAGAGAAAATTAATTTGGGATTAATTATCAGAGAAAAAATTAATCTGGGATTAATTGCGTCGAGAATTTATCTAGGATTAAATTCATCGAGAGGAGAGAACGCGATTAATTTGGAATTAATCAGTAAAATAAATTTAATATTTAAATTAGATTTTACTATTTAATTGAGCTAAAATAATATATTAGATATATTAATGAAATTGGATTTCAACAGAGAATTAAATTGGATTTTAATTTTAGCAAACGAATTAATTTGGAATTAATTTGTGAGCGATTTCCTTAATAATTTTACTGGGTATTATTATTTAATTAAATTAGATTTAATTACGTCGCGACGGAAAATTCGTTTAATTGGATTAAACGAACCAGAGCCCAAAATGTGTTGAGAAAGCCAACTAGATTTGGAATTAAATGGGTGGGACCCATGAATCACATCAATTGTCAATAATTGATAGAAGTGGTTGGCAATAGTGTTTGGATATTATTTAAACACTCAACACATTTAATATTTTTTGCTTAATCTCTCTCCCTGGCATTATTTGGCCGAATTGGCCTTATTTTCTTATTAGGCCGAATTGGCCAATTTCTTTTGTCTTGGCCGACAATAGCTATTGTGGCCATTAATTGCATTTGGCCGATTGAAAGCAATAAATGGCCATTGAATTTTCTAATTTTAATAGGACACTGCCTCTGTTTTCGAAAAATCTAAAAAGACAATTTTTGGCTCTCTGTCTCTTAAATGGCGAGAAACAATTTTGTTTTTTCTTTTGAAAATCAATTGGCTTCTGCTTTTGAGAAAGAAAATGCCATGACTTCTCTCTAAAATGCCGAATGAAAAAGCATTCCTTTTGCTTTTGAAGCAATCGGCCATATGGCCTTCCGATTGTTTTCCCCTCTCTCTCGGGCAAATTTGTTTCTCCTTGGGAGATAAAATTTGTTCCACTTGTTCTTGCTAGCACATAAGGGAGTCAAATGAAGGTGATAGGGATACTCACCCATGAGCTTAGAAGCTTCAACATCCATGAAAGTTTTGAACTCAAGCCGATCAATGTAAGTCCTCCGCAACTTATTTTTGATTTTATTCACACATGAATCACGCTTAGAGATCTTGTGGCATGACTAGGACACTAACACAGAGTGCCAATCCGGATCGTATTTATGTCTGATTCATAAGTACGAGCAATTCTATTTTCCATAATATTACTAATTTAATGGTAGCACCCTTGTCTTTTATACATTTATTCGATCTAATTACGATTAGATATTTGATTATGATTAGATCGAAAATAAATCCGGTTTAGTGATACGTGTATATTAGACAAAGACCCTAGGATTTACAATATAATGTGCAGTTACAACGTAGTTTGTAATTGACATTGGGATGCGCACTATAAGATGTATATCCTTAAATAAAGTTCATGGTCAAGATTTACTAACACGGGTCAGTTAGTAAAATCCACTGAGACCAGTAATGTCGTATATCGTGACTTGGTCCGATGGTTTATCCCAATGAACCATGAGTCTCAGGAGACTCGTATAGACATGTAGGTGTTTATTTGATAAGACACTAAACGACTCACTGAAGATTTCCTAATAGATGGTACACCAACGTCAATAGGAATCTTCACGAGTTGAGCGAGCATAGTGGTCCTTCGACTTGAGATACCACGGTGGGATATATGAGTTATCATCCACACTTTGATGGCAGTCATGTCACCGGTATATTCATGATCAGACCTCCGCCTGTTCGTTGGGTGTGGACTGATGCTCATGATATCTAGTGTGTATCAAGATATGATTTGTCAGTCCAGTGTACATGGCATAGGTATCTTCACACGTTTTACAATCTAGTAAATCCATGGCTGTGGTATAACTTCGGAAATTAGTTCCGAGTGTTATTTAGAGATCGTAAATTGAAAGTCGATTGTCTTATAACCGAACAGATTTGACGTTTTCATCTATATCCCAGGTATAATACAGATAGTCTGTGACGGAGGGATTATACGTATGTAATGACCTTGGCTTGCATAGTTTAGCGAGATTATCTGTGGTCGTCATAATCCATGAGTGGGTGGATTATGGACACGAAATTAGATTTCGTGACGGATAAACTTAAACTTAGAGAGTCTCACAATATGAAGTGTACTCGTTGAACACTTGGGCCACCCAATATGAATAATACAGATTATTCATAATACTTCACCGGATTAAATGAGTTAATTCGGATCGTTTAATCGGTTAAACGATATCACATGCATTAGGGGATTTTGTCCGATTATAATTATTGTGTATTTGTATTTGATACATAATACGATTAAATAGACATTAATTATTCGTCAAATGAGATTTTGACACATACCATAAATATATGTATTTGTTATTTATTGTAAATAAAAATACATATATAATAATAATTATATTAATTGATTATTTGGATATTTAATTGTTAAATATTTGAATAATTAATTAATTAAACCTTTTTTTTCCATAAATGTTATGAAATATGGTAAGTTATTATTGGAACAAATGACATGAATTAATTAAACTTAATGTATCTAATATTGATTGGATAACATAAAGTTTGCTTTAATTAATTAGATTAATTTTTGCCAAAATTAACAAAATTGCCCTCCTTTTTAATGACTAAGTAGGTCATGGAGAGATTAAAAAGAAAAATTATTTTCTTTCTTCTTCATTCTCCACCATTGCCGAGACCTAAAGAGAGTAAATGGGTTTCAACTTTGCTTGAAGAATCCATGAAGAATCAAAGGAAAATTCAAGAATAAAGCTAAGGAATTTGAGGGTTAAAGGTAATCTACCGTAACTCTAAGCTTAGAAATTTATTTTCTTGTTTCTTGAGTTGATAGAAGGGTTCTAGGGTTCCTTTGATTATGAATTTTTGGGACTTTTGTTTGTGGATGATGGAGATGGAAGTGAATGCATGTGTGAGGTAGTATTGGATGAAATTAGTGTAATTAGTATCCAATTTAGTCATTTGATGACATGTTTCCATTCTAGAGTGTTATGACCACTCTTGTAACACCTAAAATTATTCTTGGAATGTTCATATGTGGTCACTTGATTTGGTGTTGTTATTAATTAGATTAATCTTGAAAAAACTGGATTTAAAGCATGATAAATTGACAATTTCGTTTTCTGTTTGAGACCTAGAACGGATCTGATTTTTTGATGAAAAATATATTTTATGAATGTAATGGATGTGTTTTGGGAGTTTGAACAATTGCCGGAAAGTGTTTCGGACTTGAAATAAGTGAAAACGGACAAAAACGGCATTACCACCGGGTGACTTTTGAGCCAACCGGATGACGGCTATCCAAACAGTGAGTTCGTCACTGTTTGAGAAGCCCATGAACTGCCCTAACACTATTGGGGCTGACTTGGGCAGTCTCCATAAGTGTCGGGTGGTCGGTTTGGTCAAAAACGTGTTTTGCGTCATTTTACGGAAAAATGATTTTCGTAAAAATTTCGCGACATTTCAATCTTATTTATGTTGATATTTGATATTGAATAAATAGGTTTAGGTGAAATATGAATAAATTATTCATATTAGATATTGAATAATTTATTTGGTAATTTGAAACAGTTTTAAATTATTATTTCACCCGAATCGCGCTTCCGCTGCGCCCATCGCCCAAAACCCCAACAATATGACCATAGGTTGTACGTGAAAATTTTATAATATTCAGTTTTCTAGTTTTTTGGAGGTAGCACTTAAAAAAATAGAATATGTATTTTTATTTAAAAAAAAAAAAAAAACTAACCAAGCTTGTACTTAATAACCTGACATCTTGTCTCAGAAAACAGTGATTGATCGCGTAAAACGGTAGAGCTTGAGTTAAAAAAAAAAGAAAAAAAGAGTGTGAATAAGTTTGATTTCATAACCTCTCTAACTCGAGCAATTAAGTCAGTAATTGTGTATTAACACTTAGTGCCCTAAGGCCAATTGGTTTGAGAGTCACTGACCCAAAGCTCGTTAAATGGATTAAGGAGAAAGCTTAAGAAAATCAGGTATTTTTCTTTTTGTCATCTAAGATCCGAGCAATTAAGTCCGTAAGGGGTGTCTTAACACCTAGTGCCCTAAAACCAACTGGTTTGGGAGTCACTGGCTCAAATCTTGTTACATGGGTTAAATATATATTATTATTAAAAAAAAAACATATTTTGTATATAAAAAAACTTTCATTGCCAAAATGTGTGAATTCTGATAGAAATTTAGGACAAAAATATTATTTTATTTTCAACAAGACCTGTGAATATGGTGAGCACAATGAATTGATTGATACTTTGTCTCATGTGTGTATGGAAAAATGGTAAAATGTACATGATGATTTACTTATTTGATAATTCAGAAAGAAAGAAAACAATTACTAACTTGAATAAAAAAAAATTTCTTTCAGTTTTCGCTTAAATTACTAGGGACTAGTAAAAACTGGTTGGGGGTGTGATGAACACTAAAACGTGCACATTTATTAAAAGAAAAATTAATCATTTTACACTTGTAGTTTAATTAATCCTCTTAATTTAAAATAACAATTAAATTTATGTTTTATATTTTTTATTGTGATTTTTATTTCCTATGTAGGTGAAATAATACTTTGAATTTTGGAGACTATAAACTTAAAAGGCCGTTTTAACAATGTACAATTTTGAAAATTTCAACCTTACGTAATTTTCGTATTTTGGCCCTAACTTTTGACTCTGATCGGATTGAGGCGATTCCAGTTCCAGATGAAAGAAGACTAAATTATCTACAACTTTGATGTTTATAAGATTTTCTAGTTCTGAAGTTTTCAAGGACGAAATTGATGAAAAATTCAAAGTGTGTTATATATAATTATTAAAAACATAAAACAAAAGCAAAAGAGAAATAAAAACAAAAACAAAAGTAAAAGTAAAAGTAAAAGACAAAAAATAAAAAAATAAAAAAAAATATAATAAATTGTTAATCCACCGAAGGTGGATTGACATTTTCTTCCTAAAATCTTGCAATTTGCAAGACTTAAATACTTACAAATTGCAAAGCAAAAGGTGCTCAACGTCTCATTTTCCTCAGCAAATTTCAACATGTCTCTGTTGAGACTTTGTGGGATAAGCTTTTGTGTGTCTTTTTTCTTTTGTAATTTATATTTCTTTCAGTAATAAAATTATGAGTGTTTTTATTTATATCTTATTCTGATAATTTGCACTCTACTAGGAGTAAAAGGTGAAGCTCTTGGTATGAAAATATATATAATTTTTATTTATATATAATTTTATAAATTGTGATAATTTCTCAAATAAATTCATATTATTTCCAATTTATTTAGGACTCTTGACTAGCTCTATACAGTCCTCGATTGTCACATATAATACTTGAATCCCATAAATAAGAGAGAATGAACTATTAAAGATTTGGATTAATTATAGACAATACGGTACCACCTATATGATTGATTTTATATATTTGACATAATTGAGTACCTAACTGGACTTGTTATAAACAAATGTTATCACTGCCTTTATGACTGGTTTTATATGTTTTAACATATTTTGTACATTGGCAGGACTAATTATCGACATGACGAATTACATGTGTTGACATAATTAATACCTGATAATTATGAAATAAATTGATTCGGAAATCATTATAATTTATATTTTACAAAAAAGTAAAAATTATTTTATATTGAAATATCAAGAGTGGATCCTCTAACCCTATTATTTTATTTTATTAGTTGAATTATTATTTTATCCTATTAAATCTATTCCTTGTGGATCGAACCCTACTTACCAGGTTATTTTATTACTTCGACATTCTTATACTTGATAGTACAGAACCACTTTGTGAGTGTGTTAGATTGCACAACCAAGAGGATTATAAAGGCCCAAGGGTCTGGAGGGACTAAAAGGGTTAGACAGAGGAGCCTGACCACGTGTCTAAGAGAGGTTCTTTCAAAGGTAGGCCAGGTTGAAGGTGGGTCAATCATTGATGCGAACTCGACCTGGTGAAGAAGTAGTGGATTTGGGATTCCGAGAGAATCCATTGAACCTGACCGAAGGGATCGGGATTAGCAACTCGACTTGGTTGAAGTATGTTGACTCATGGAACAGAGATGAGATCGCAGGACAATCCATGTTTGAGTCAAGTGACGTGTGCCCTAAAGAGAGAAGATACTCTTCTAGAAGGCTAATGATGACTATGAGAAAACATTGGTTCACCGTGAAAGTAGTCCCTGCCAGCCGACATAGGCTGCCATAGACAGCCATAGACAGCGCAGTGGTAGAGCGGCCATAAGGTGGTGCAGTGACAGAGAAAAAGGCTAATCTGATTGGTCGAATTGTGGATAGTTGAAGAAATTTGTTATTGTAATGATAACAATGACATAAGCTGACATCATAAGCGGATGGATAATATTTTTAGAAGCCTATATAAAGGGGTTGGAGTCTCAGATTCAGGGGACGAGAAAATTGACAATTGAACACTTAGAGAGAAATCAAGAACCAAAACCTTGTGATAGAGAGGGAAATTTGATCGGTTGTTTGACCATTGAGAGAATTATAATGGGCTAGTGTAAGACCCGAGGTGTTATAAACTCTTTGTAAGCTCACTATCTCATTTGTAGTTCGGGTCGATCTAAACCCTAAGTAGTAATAAAATACCTCATTTTTCTCCCGTGTAGGTAGGATGAAGTCACTCTCTGTCGAACCACTTATTTCCTCGTCTCTGTGATTTATTTTTCTGCTTGCTGAGTTTGCATTTGATTCCCTACAAACGAAACAAATTCATTACTGATGGAAATTTATTCGAAGGGTTAATTTCTCATATTATCTTTCGAACGAAAAACATTCTTCAACAGAAGCCATGTTATCATATACGACGACAAACATCTGATTTTTTTTTTTCACAATAAAAATTTGTTTTGCTTAATAAAATTTTGTTTTGCTTACGCTTGAACCAGATTAAAAAAATGAGAAAAAAAAAACAAACGGATATATTAATTTCGGCTGTTCGTAATCATTAGGTGGATCAACCAAAACCAAGCCACCACAGCCCCGGTTAGGGGTGATCACGGTTTCGGGTCAAACCGCGAACCGCACCGAACCACACCGAAAGGAACCGAACCGCGCGATTTGAAAAAATATTTAAAATAATTTCGAACCGCATCGAACCGAACCGTAAATTTCGGGTCGGTGCACGGTTTTGATCCAAGTCAAACCGCAAACCGCCCAAACCGCAAATTTTGAGGTCAGAAGCGAGACTGTCCAGAGCAACGCCATTCTCCGGAACTCCATCGTGCATACAAAATGCATAAGCTTTCATTACCATCCTTGTTGTCCAGAATTTCAATTAAATCAATACTATATATTTTAAAAGTGAAGTGAAATTGACCTAGGAGGACTGTAAATCAATCAAAATAGTAAAAGAAAATACAACCCCCAAAAAAAAAAAAAAGAAGAAAAAAAATTTTCAAAGCTTGAGTCATCAATATGAAGGAAGTTGGTCTGTAATAATAAAATAACATAATGGAATATCAATATCCAAATTCTGATTACGCAAATGATCAAACATCTTGCAAATTATGAATGCTGAGTGAAATGAACAATCTCACCTCAACGGGGTTGTATCTTCGATATTTTAATTATAATGTGAAAACTATAAAAAAAATTTTAAAAAAATTTATAATCCAAACCGCCGACCCAAACTACCCAAACCGCTAAACCGCCAACCCGAACCGCCGCGGTTTTCCTTATCAAATTTGCGGTTTCGGTTTCTAATTTCCCAAACCGCCAACCCGCGCGGTTTGAAGTAAAAAACGAAAAAACCGACCTGAACCGCACCGCGAACACCCCTAGCCTCGGTATAGTCAACACGAAAAATGATATTAGCACAATTAATTATATGAATATGTGTATTTATAAAATAATTTATTATATATATATATGATTGTATAAATGATTGTGGATCCAATAATATCCTTATCAATAATTTTACTAGCAGCCGAAATCTAGAGGCATTTTTCGGAAACAGAAGAAAACATATGACAAACATTTTTTTTTTTTAACATTTTATCGTATTTACTCACACTCTCTGTCTTCACCAGCTTCGCTCGCTCACTCTCTCTCTCTAACTAGCATCAGTTTCTCTCTCTAGATCTCTCTTTTATGGCGTCCTGTTTCGCTCCTGTATCAATCTCAGGTATCTAGGGTTCATATGTTTCCGATTTGTTTTTGATTTGAAGTTTTTTTTTTGTAAATGATGAAATTTTTGAGCTATGAACTGAGAATATGATATGATTCTCATAATTTAACAACTTAAATTGTTGAATTTCAACTTTGCTTTATTTAATTTAAGTTCGAAATACTGGTGGAAATATTGATGTTAGAAAAGAGTAGTTGTTTGTTTTTGTTAGGTTTGATATAATAATTTTGTGGTATCTGATAATTGGTTTGTGTAAAGGCGGATCGCATCTGAAGGCGCGTGAGTTGTCATCGGCAAAATCTGCTACGTTTGGGAAAGCACCGAAGCTGATTGTTCAGAGGAAAGCAAACCAACTGGAAACCAACAGCAACAAGTTTTCAGTTTGTGCAGAGCGCCGGTATGCCATTTTGTATACTTCTTCTTAAAAATTTGTGTATTTATTTATTTGCTTATTGATTTGTGGACAATGATTCAGGAATCAGGATAGAGCACAATAGCGTCAGTTGTTGACCCGCTGTGGGAAATGGCTTTTGTTTGGTTTGGTTTGGTATTTGTTGATTTTGTGTGTATGAAACAGTCTTAAACAAAGAATTAGGCATCATCAATTTTAGAAGTAAAATTTGTACATGTTTGTGGACATGCAAATTTTATAAAAATAGGGACTTACAATTCTCAGTAAAGTGTTGCTAAAAGTCCAACAGAATTATGCGAACTTTTTGTACAGATTTTTTAGCAAATTTGTGTAATTTTTAGCAACCTTGTATGTATCTGGTTGGAATTTGTTAAAATCCGGGCACGTTATAAATGGGTTCTTTTGTCTGAATTGGTTAAAATAGGGATGTCAGTATTGACGGCTGATTTTGGTCTCAGGGGCAATAAGAGAATATTACTCCCGAGACAATCCTCATTCAATAGTGAATTTGTTCGGTTAAGGGGGAACCAAAAGCAAATTTAGCAAAAGACAGATAAATACACCAATCAACAAGGAGATTTAACGTGGTTCGGCGGATTAGATCCCACCTACGTCCACGGGCACAAACGGATGATACTTTTATTACTGAGATATGCTTCTCTGATATCTCTTGTGTTTACAAGTTTGATCGCAATGATCTTGATATTGATTCTGATCTCAACTCCCCTTATTTATAATAGTGAAGAAATCAGATTCCTTCTCCCATAAGAATTTCTTAGTTGAAACAATTTTCACTTCCTTTATCCTACTAGGATAGGATAACTTATCTCCTTACCCCATAAGAATAGGATAACTTATCCCCTTACCCCATAAGAATATGATAACTTGTCTCTGGAGCATATCTCGCTATCTGGTCGGTCTTCATGAGGTCGGTCATGATAGTCCTTTGAACTGAGAATGCTGCTACCGATTTGATAATGCTCGGTCATCCGAACCAAAGTGGTCGGTCACCTATCATCAAGTGTTCGGTCTCTACTTGTTGGCTTTATAACACTCATGTGCTCGGGTCGGCATTAATGATTTCGACCGAGAAGGGAATTACCCTTTTTACCCATGCCGTACTCCTTAAATAACATAGGTCCTGAAAACACCATCAATATCTGTCCCCTAGTTCTCGGTAACAACGAGTTTGCGAGTTGATGCCGGGAACTATAAAAAAAGATGGTGTGCCGATGAATCCGTCGGTGGTCACTCCAGGAACCGCAAAGAAAAATGCCTTGGCTGCAAATCTGGTCCTTCCTGCCACCTTCATGTGCTCAGTCAACGAGGATCCCGATATCTACCCGTGGAGAAAATGCTTTGCCCTTATGCTGATGACGATCGACTCGGTGGGACGTAACCCGACCCCGAGCTGAGAAGAACATTTGGCTCTGGGGGAATGTCACCTCCCCAGACCAATAGAGGGCCGACCATAGGGGAGATGCTCCGATCCCATGCCAATGATAAGTCTCTCGGTGGGACGTATCCCGACCCCGAGCTGAAGAAAGACTTGGCTCTGGGGGAATATTACATCCCCAGTCCAAAGAAGCCGACTCGGTGGGATGTAACCCGACCCCGAGCTAAAAGAAAGACTTGGCTCTGGGGGAATGTTACATCCCCAGTCCAAAGAAGTCGACTCGGTGGGACGTAACCCGACCCCGAGCTAAAAGAAACATCGATCTCGGCGGTACAAGAGCAGACCCGAGCCGGAAAGAAACATCGGTCTCGACGGTACAAGAGTAGACCCGAGCCGGAAAGAAACATCGGTCTCGACGGTACAAGAGCAGACCCGAGCCGGAAGGAAACATCGGTCTCGGCGGTACAAGAGCAGACCCGAGCCGGAAAGAAACAAGTGGCCTCGGCGGAACGAATCCAGCCCCGAGCCGATTAATCCTTGGGACTTATTCAGAAGGGAAGTGAATCAACCTTTTGAAGCCCTACCGAATCTGGCACGGGCGTCCCCTAGCCAGACCAGCGGAAAACAAAAACAAAACTCTGGAAAATAAAATTAAAAGGCGGGGGCGACTTAACACTTATCCCAAAACAAATTGTTAAAGTGTAAACAACAGCACAGATTCCTTAAGACAGCGTCCTGCCCGAGGTTTCCAAAACACAATCCTGAATCTTTCAATTCAGAGTCCCGGCGAACCAGGATTTGGATCAAAGAGCGTTTAAAATGGTAAGGGCACATCCTCTATACTTCAGGTCTCCATGGAGCCTGTGTACTGTTTGAGGGCTCCTCCTTACAACGCTGGAGCAAGCATACGCTACGAGGGCACAATCCCTCCCCGTGTTATACCTCTCTTGGATCCAAATGATCAAAGAAATAGGGATCAAAAAGTGCCCGAAACATTAAGGGCATATTCCTCCTTATGTTCGGTAACACTGGAGCAAGCAAACGCCACGAGGGTATCATCCCTCCCCATGCTATGCTTCTCACGGATCCGAACGATCAAAGAAATAAGGATCAAAGAGTGCCCGAAACATTAAGGGCATATTCCTCCTTATGTTCGGTAACACTGGAGCAAGCAAACGCCACAAGGGTATCATCCCTCCCCGTGCTATGCTTCTCACGGATCCGAACGATCAAAGAAATAAGGATCAAAGAGTGTCCGAGACATTAAGGGCATATTCCTCCTTATGTTCGGTAACACTGGAGCAAGCAAGCGCTACGAGGGTATCATCCTTCCCCGTGCTATGCTTCTCACGGATCCAAATTCTGATTCACAGTCATCATCGCTGTCAATGTTACATGGAATAGACCGATTCTGGTGTGCTATGTGCTGCAAAAGGAAAACATTAAAATAGTAGCTCACCAGTTCCTCTCTGCCTGAGAACCAGACGCCACATTTGTCCCTCCCTCGTGTATCTGTCGGGCTTGCTCCACCATAAGTTGCCATTTCGATAGCATGTCGTCTCCCCCAATAGCAGCACGAGCAGCAACATTTGTAGCCGTAGCTCTCATTTTATCATCTTCCTCTTTGTTTACCTTCACTGACTTTCCACGACCATCATCTTTCTCCTTATCACCATCAACTCCGCCATCACCCTCAGGTTCATTATTTTTTCGCAGTTTTTTCCTTTTCGGCTTGCTTCTTCTCCCATTCTTCTCTAGCTTTCCGGTTTACAGTCATAATTTGTTGCCGAATATCTGAGGTAATAATAGTCCGATGTCTAGTTTTCTCTGCATCAACCCGCTGCTTTGATAATCTGATAAGGTTACTTAAGAGTCCGCGCATCCTCTCCTCGACACACAAGGACAAGCACCGCTCCACATCAATGCTCATATGATTTCTGCCACTTTTTTCTGCAAGGGAGTTTTCTGCAAGATCAGCCTTTCTTCTTCTTCTTGCACAACCCTTCGAGATGCTTCCGAAAACTCGACTGTCCTCCTTGGGCCCAGAAAACAGTTGTTCTTCTTCTTCCCTGAGGTTAACTCCACTGACAGCAGTAATATCATTGAGTTGTTCAATGCTTTGATCCGAAAAGGCCCCAGTTACTTTTTGCTTCTTACTTGGTAGAGGGGGTGAAGAACCAGGAGGTTCAAGCGGTTTCTTCTGACCAGCGGAAGGCTTTTTTGGAGGTGTCCTAGCATTAACCCCAGCTGGAGACGTCACAGAAGACATCCGAGAGCTTAATGGGGCGTTAGGATCTAACTGTGTTGTGGTGGAAGAAGTAATTGAATTTGAGGG
Source organism: Zanthoxylum bungeanum (assembly GCA_019454045.1). Taxonomy (NCBI): domain Eukaryota; kingdom Viridiplantae; phylum Streptophyta; class Magnoliopsida; order Sapindales; family Rutaceae; genus Zanthoxylum; species Zanthoxylum bungeanum. The sequence continues at coordinate 87,675 of SKCR01030498.1, forward strand.
CGCAGTGCTAGTAGATGCAGGGAAGCCCATTCTGGGAGACTGCTTCTCAAAAGCCTCGTCCTTCAAAGATCCTGGAACTGTACTTTCCTGTTCCACCTGTGCAACAAACAATCCCTGTGAGGTAGACGGATGCAATTTGTGCGGTTGATTGATACCCTGATCAATTGGTTCTTGCTTTACATATGTCAGTGATGACAAGGGTCCAGAACTCTGCTCTTTATTTGCTGACGCTTGCCAAGGAACTGAACTCTGTTGCAATGGTGATCAGATGTGAAGGCAAGAATACCAGGAACTACGAAGGGTGAACGTGTCAAAGCCAAGCTGAATGTTTGTGCAATCCTACTGATGCAGGGGAAGATACGGTCACTGAAAGAACTATTAGCAAAAAACCTTTTCCAATCAATTTGGGCTTGATATGTCACTATACTACTTGCAGATGCAACATATAAACCCCTTAACAACTCTTGCAAAGAAGCTGCTTCGTATTATAAACTGGAACTGAACCATGTCTTCCACTAGGAAAGCGATAATGCGAGTAAAATCTAAATTGGGGCACACGTAACCCAACTGTAACCACTGCCCCGTACTTCCTTAATTCCGAATAGCACCCCCTCTCATTTGTAAGAATGGACTGTGCAGCCCTCCGAATTTTTGAAACATCAAAAGTCTGGACATGACGATTGTTTGAGAAGACGACGACGTCGTATTGATGCTAATGTGCACTGGTTATGTTGACTGATAGTAGCTGATCTCGAAAGCATTTTATCATGGATTCGTGTCGTCAGATTAAGTTTTCAACCATCGTAATTGCGTCTGTCTTCGCATTTCAGCCCCAAGCATCGGCAAGGCAACAACAGTTACGGATGCCATCAGTTAGTGCAGCTCCACACAGTTTGGTGATACCCACTCATTTGGTCAGATTAATCAGAAGGGCGTCAACCCTCATGCGGATCCAATTCATGTTCCTGCTTCATTTAGGGTCTCTTCAGGGTTGTTCTCTGATCAAATCGTCCAACATTGATGACCTCATCGACCATGTCAATCTAATATGCTGAATGTTATTCCTAATGAGGCCCTCTATAGATGCCATATATCGATCCTTACCCGCAAGATCATCCTCTAAATCAACCGTTACCTCCACTTCTTAGTTCATCCTCTTTTTGGCGACTGAAAATTTTGTCAACAACTGCTTCCATATAAATGACCTTAACTTCTCTTTTCTGTCCAATGCGCTGGGCTAGCAACTGTTTGTTCCTCATTTTTTGGGTTCGGATCAGGATCATATATGATGACTGTGTCAGCAGACTGAAGGTTAAGACCACGTCCAGCGGCACGAATGCTAAGCAAGAATATAAAACAGTCTGAATCAGGGCTATTGAAGTCCACAATAGCTGATTCACGATCTTCTAAGCTGGTAGTTCCATCAATTCGTTGTACACAAGTTGCCTCCATTGCAGATACTCCTCCAGGATATCAAGGAGTTTCGTCATTGTGCTAAACAGAAGTACTCGATGCCCTGTTCTCTGAAGTTTTATGAGGACCTTATCCAGGATCCACAATTTACCACATGATTGTACAAGAAAATCTTTGGATAGGTTGTAATAATATGGATAGTTTAGCAAAGGATGATTGCAAGCTTTTCGAAGCTCCATACATTTGTTATTTAAGAGGTTTATACACCTGGCCTGGTATATGGGATTTTTTTTTTGAACCCTGTGCTTCTCTCATCTTCAGGATCAACGCGAATAGTACCAGTGGATTTGATCCAATCGTAAATAGCACTCTGAATAGCTGACGTTCTACATCTTAAACTATAGAGACCTTGGCGGAAGGGAACCATCGACGTCTTCAACACGACGTCTGAGCATAAAAGGCTCCAATATTTGATGAAGCCGGTGGATAACGATGACCTTTTTTCAGTCTCAAGCCAGTCATCCTCTGTATTACGTGTAGGACCTTCCTTTTGAAATGGTTGTGAGAACCAATCATGGAATGCTTTCCGATTATTAAATACTTCAGAAGTAGATTTAAGAGCGGCCAAAGTTCCTTTAAATCATTCTGTAAAGCGTCCCTGTCGACCGGTGGTTTCCACCTTCTGCCATCGTCTTACTACGCGAGCCGCTTTTTGTTGAGTTCCCCACAGACGGCGCCAACTGTTGACGGCTGATTTTGGTCTTAGGGGCAATAAGGGAATATTACTCCCGAGACAATCCTCCCTCAATAGTGAATTTGTTCGGTTAAGGGGGAACCAAAAGCAAATTTAGCAAAAGACAGATAAATACACCAATCAACAAGGAGATTTAACGTGGTTCGGCGGATCAGATCCCACCTACGTCCACGGGCACAAAACGGATGATACTTTTATTACTGAGATATGCTTCTCTGATATCTCTTGTGTTTACAAGTCTGATCGTAATGATCTTGATATTGATTCTGATCTCAACTCCCCTTATTTATAATAGTGAAGAAATCAGATTCCTTCTCCTATAAGAATTTCCTAGTTGAAACAATTTTCACTTCCTTTATCCTACTAGGATAGGATAACTTATCTCCTTACCCCATAAGAATATGATAACTTATCTCCTTACCCCATAAGATAGGATAACTTATCCCCTTACCCATAAGAATATGATAACTTGTCTCTGGAGCATATCTCGCTATCTGGTCGGTCTTCATGAGGTCGGTCATGATAGTCCTTTGAACTGAGAATGCTGCTACCGATTTGATAATGCTCGGTCATCCGAACCAAAGTGGTCGGTCACCTATCATCAAGTGTTCGGTCTCTACCTGTTGGCTTTATAACACTCATGTGCTTGGGTCGGCATTAATGATTTCGACCGAGAAGGGAATTACCCTTTTTACCCCTGCCGTACTCTTTAAATAACATAGGTCCTGAAAACACCATCAACAGTCAGTATCTGAGAATTTTAGTTTATATAATGTAGTAATGATCTAGTAGGTGATGCCGTTCTCCATATCATATGTATGTAATTCTTCTTTAGTGAGGACATCCTCACTTTTAAATATATGGACCATAGCTCAAGAGTACAAAGAGTCGCCAAAGACGACAAAAAGCGTTCTCAACTTTGCATAGGAGAAGAAATTTCTATTTTAATAATTCTTTGTACAAAGAATTAATGATTCTCATTTAAAAAAAAGGATGTATCCTATCGGAAAAACCATAACTTCTGTAACGTACGGATTTGAACTGGTAGCAGTTGGATCAACAGAATGAGTCATTGAAGTGTGTGTGTGTGTGTATATTTTTATTTCACAAATGAATGATTGTCCACTGCTTTTTTTATGTGCCTATTATTGAGCATTAACATTTAATGCTTCTTAATCCTTTTTGTCTTTCACCATCATTTAAATGAAAATTTGTTAAGTAATAAAGTAAATAATATGCTATAATAATAATAATCAATAAGTAGGGAGCATTCTCAAAGCAAGAAAAGGAATTGCTAAGATTATTAAACTTTAGTAATGCTCCATCAATACTCCCTGCCTGAGGTTTGAATTTTTTTTTGGTAGACTTTCTTTTGTTTGTCAAATAATATATAATTACATAAACTTCAATGAATTTATTTTCAACTGTTCTTTTATCCAACCGCTACAAATGTGTGTCTGGATGATATGAAGCTTCATATATTTGTAGTTCCACATTGTTTAACACAATTGTTAGGCCGTTGAAACAATGCACTTTTAATTGTTGAGATCAACTTTGATAAATGTAATAATTCAAAACAATTAATGCATACTTGAGATTTAATCTGAACCATCAAAAGTACATTGATCTGAGGACTTTAGGTTTTGACGGGCCCTAGTTTCAATATTCATTTATACTATATTTTCCTCTATCGTTTATGTGTAATTTGTGAAATAAGTGATCTATTTATCTGTACTTATCTTTCATTAAAATTTATAATATATGCAGTGAAGGCAGTCAGGGCGGCAGTGGTGATTTCATTGCTGGGTTTTTTATAGGAGGTGCTGTGTTTGGAACTTTAGCCTATATCTTTGCCCCTCAGGTGATTGGATTTCTAACTTCAGCTTTATTGTCGTGTCCTGCAATTAGTATTTCAGCATATCTAATGAATGAGAAACAATCAAATGTTCATTTGCTGACTCTGGAAATTTTGGGTATGTCCGATTCTGTTACATGGATGGGTATACGTAGCATGTCCAAGCTGCATAATTTTCACCCAATCTAACTTCTACATGTAACAAACAAAGTATTTGCAATATAATGTTCAATTAATGGTGTTAGCTGTGCATAGACAGTGTCAAAGAAACAAGCAAATAATTATGACTTGCCGTCTTTTATGTGCATCGATTACTATCCTTTTTCTACCCAAGCTAACTTCTACAGGAAATCTGTGGCATGATTAAGTTGTCTTAACTGTCATTCCCTGCTATCCACTCTCTATTTAACAATTTATATCTTTCCTATCATAGCATGTGTTATCCTAGGCAATTCTCAATTCGTTAAACAGGGTTATGCAGAACTATTAAAAACTTGTATTGAAAATAGATTAGGGATGGCAATTAGATGGGTGAGATGCAAGTTGTGAGCACTGCAAATGAATATGGATGATATTTTTCTCTACCCAGCTACACATCCAATATAAAACAGTTTGCAACAGCCCCAGGTTTTGGAGTTAAATATTGATAAAACAGTAAATTGTTTTTTCTTTTATTTATTTATTATTAAATTTTAAGTAACAATATTCGACTCTTTCCTATATATAAACTCTTGGGATTTATGGTTTCTCACCATGTTATGAGAGCAAGAGGGCTTGTGCATGAATTATTCTATTGTATTAATTGACTGGAATTTGTAATAGAATGGGAATATATTTGGATTTATGTGATCAAATGCACTTTTTTTTTTTTTGGGATCAATGTTGTGTATCTGGTTCGATATGTTTGATTGTGTGCATTTGGATAAGCCTAACAAATCAGTTAATTAAATTCCTGTCTTGCATGTCAGGGAGTTGAGAGTTTTACACTATTGATGAGCGTTTTCTTATATCCTTAATCCTATGGGGGATTAATGGTTTCTCAGTTGTTATTGATCGCAATTTTTTTTTTTTTTTTTTAATGACTTGCATATTCCCCAAGTTTTAGTAGGCTTCGCGGATAACTGATAACTTCATAAAATTTGGAACCGATATCTATTATGTTTGCTTCATAGAGCACAAAGAACATTTTTTTTAATCCCCCCTTTGAAGCCTGTCCTTTATTTTTTGTTTTTGTTTATCAGATCAGGAGATCCATTCTGAATGAAGATGAGTATGGTTTTCGGAGGGCCAAGCGACCAATATATTATGATGATGGTTTAGAGGTAACAATTATGCTCTCTTACTTGAGACACGCAGTTATATTGTTTCTTTTCTCCCCTTCAAACTATGAATTGTACTCTCTTTCTTGTCGAAGCAGAGGACCAGGCAGACATTGAATGCAAAAATCAGCCAACTCAATAATGCTATTGACAATGTATCTTCACGATTGAGAGGTGGCAGCAGCTCTCCTACCGTGCCACTGGAAACTGACTCTGAACTCGAAGCTACCATGTAAGATTTTGTTTCCAAAATGTCAAGATACCGTTTTTACTTGCATAAAAAAAGTTCCAAATAACTGCAAACCGCATAATGCTTGAGAATCTGGTGTAGAAATGTCAAATGTGTTCATAGTTTTTATACTTTTCCCATGTTTACATTTTGGAACTTAAAAGTGTAATATTCAAGCTTAAGTTGAAGCTTCAAAACTCTGTTTGCTCTTTATTTTACATATTAGGTGTTTTGGTGATTATTTTTCAAAATGGTAATAATACAAGGAGAAAATAAATCCAAAGATGCAGATACATTGATGCATCATGTGAAGTAATATATAATTTGCATATTAGTTGGTAAAGTAGAGCTATCAAAATCCCATATCAAGGTAATTTTTTTTGTCTATTAATTTAGATAGCAATAAGTAATCATTTAAAAATTCGTCAAAGTTGAGTATTTAGGTAATAATTTATTACATTGTAATATCAAAAGAGAAAAGAAGGCCGAACACACAAGACACAAAAGAGAATAAAATACAAAATACAAAATGACTCTTAAATCTTGATTAGGATCTTGACACAATCAGGTTGCTTCAACAAATTAATTGCCTTGTCTATCTCTTCCAAAGTAACCTGATGAGTCAAAAGTTGATCAACTTGAAGCTGCTTATGTTTGTATTTGTCAAGTATAATGGGAAGCTCTGTTTTTGTTTTGATCCCTCCAAAAATGGTGCCCTTTAAGGTCTTGCCCATTGCTAGGTTCAGTACGTTCACCGGCACACTTGCTTGATTTGCTGTGCCAATCAACATTGCTTTTCCTTTTCCCTGCCCACCATTTAAAACATTATAACTCTTTAACATACTTCAATCCCAAACAAAAAATTTGTACCAAGTGCATAAATCTCCTGTTATAGATAGGGTATGGAAAGTAGCCCCGACCGTGCTTCGGTTCCGAAATCGAACTGTGGCAGCACCAGAGGTTCCGGTTCATGTTGAAGGAGGAACTGAAACCGAATCGTATATTGTAAGGTTCGGTTCAATTCCAATTCTAGTTCAGGAACCGGTTCCGAAATCATAATCGAATTACAACTAAGGATTTGACAAAATTTATATATTTGAAATATATCATTTCTAAGATTTGAAATAATATTATTAACATCTACTTGTTTTTCTAAACATTCATAATAAAAATCTAAATAATCTTTCAAAGCATTTAATTTAGAACGAGGATAAAAAACAGAAGCAACCACGTTAAGATGAAATTGAATAAATTGTTGGAAATTTGGAATGTGAGAAAATGAATTTAGATATAAGGTATTAATAGAAGAAAAAAAATTAATATATATATATATATATATATATTAATTGTAACGGTTTTGACGGTTCCGAGGTTCGGTTCCACGGTTCGGTTCTAGGGTTCAGTTTCGATTCTGTTCAAACATAGGTTTCGGTTCGGTTATTTAATTTTGAAGAACCGGATTCGGAACCGCCGAATCATTAACCGGTTCGGTTCCGATTTTGACCTGGTCTGGTTCGCGGTTCGGAATCGAACTGCGGTCAGGTCTATGAGAAAGGTCGTGACATACATTCAGGATTCGAACTCAAAATTAAACGGATGGTAAGTTAACACTTGACCATCCAAGAACTCAGTAATAGTATTTTTAGAAATTAATATTCAATTTAGTTAAGAAAAATACCAATTTTGTAGCTTCAATGGCTTCAGAAAGTAAAGGTGGCACCCCAGTGCACTCAAAACTATAATCCACACCCATTCCACGAGTAATATCCATAACCAATTCTGAAATTGATTTCTTTGACTCGTCAGGATTTATAAAATCTGTCATACCAAAAGCTTCTCCCTTGTCCTTTTTCCATGGGTTCTTGTCTATCCCGATTATTTTGCTTGCTCCTTGCACTCTAGCTCCATCAATGACCTGCATAATTATTTCTGAAACTGATGAATATGTGTAAATTTAAGCAAATCTCAAGGGGTCTTGGTGTTTTTTTTTTTTTTTTTTGGCCCCTTCAAATACTTCTAAATGTTATCTCATTTTGGACATACCCCTAATCCAACGGCACCAAGTCCGAAAACAGCAACACTTGATCCTTTTTCAACTTTAAATTCCTTCCAAGCAGCACCAAATCCAGAAGTGTATCCACATGAAAGGAAGCTGGCATGTGAAAGATCTATGCTTGGATCAACTTTTGCAACATAATTGGCATCAACAACCATATATTCAGCCATTGTGGAGCATGAAAATAGGTGATATAATTTTTGGCCTCTTATGGACATTCTTGAAGTGCCATCTAGCATTAACCCATAGATATTGAAAGGGTATTTTAGGCATAAATTGGCCATTTCTGATTTACAATTTTTACATTCTTTACATTCTCCTATGTAAGTTGGAATCACAATATCTCCTTCTTTAAATTCTTTCACTTCATCACCAACACTCTCCACCACCCTGCAGTTGCACTAAATTAGAAAATATAAATAAAATAACACCCAAAACTAATTAATGAAAATTGATGTTGTAGAAGAAAAAATAGTAAAATTATTACCAAGACCCCCAAACTTTGCTTAAATGTATATGCAGACACTATTGGTTTCAGAAATGATCTCGTGTGTTTCTTTTTAGACAATTATGTCCAATGGAATACAGTTAGTTCAATACAGTGAAAGGGCATAATTGTCAAAAAAAACTATGCAACCATTTCTGAAACTAATAATCCATGCGTACATTTTAGGAATCTTGGTGGCTTTAATGAAAATTGAAGTTATTTAAAATGAGAGATTAGTGAGAAAGAGCGAGATTTAGCAATTATGTTTATTAGGGATGTCAATTTCCTCGGAACGGGCTTTAAGCTTAACGCGAAATGACCAAGAACACGATACATTCATGTTCAATATTTATTGTGATTTTAATTAAGCCGGACTCGAATTTTTTTACCACCCTAATATATAAAGATGACATTATACCTCTTTTCAATTTTATATACACACATAAAAAGTAAAAAGTAAACAAATATTTACCCGACACCTTCATGCCCAAGAACACGAGGGAAAAGCGGCTGAGAAAATAGAACAAAACCAGGAATAGCCATTAATAATTTGTCTCGATTTACCAAGTGATCATTTAAACAACAATAATATTTAATTAACATGATACTAACCAAAGGGAACCCTTTAGATAATGTGATATCAGTGTGACAAACACTAGCATAAATCATTTTAACTCTAACTTCAGTTGATTTTGGAGGCTCCACTTGTATTTCTTCCACTTTCCATGGCTCTTCTGGTCCCCAACATACTACAGCTGCAACATAAATTTCCAAAATTTTTCATCAAATTAACACCAAAATTTATTTTTTTTAGAAACCCACTTCATAAAATTGGTTTTTATAATCATCTATATATGCATGAATTAATTAACTGCTTTTTTACATACCTTTGCATGTTATGGTTAGTGAATTGCTCATCTTTATTGCTTGGGACTTCAAAGTTCAATTATTATGTAGAGCTAAGCTTTGAATTGAAAGCCAAAATAAATAGGGTTGCAAATTCATGGGATTGTATGTAAACAAATTATTTTATTGGATTGGTTATAGATTATTAAGTTGATTTTTTTTATTCAGGATAATGAGTAATGAGATTCTTTTTACATTGATTTTTAACATATTCTTTCTCTCTCTCCAATAGAGTTTGACATTGATGTTGTTACCAAGAAAAATATTTTATTTCCCAAGTGGGAAAGCCATTAAAAAAAAATTGGGAGAATGACATAGTTAGAGTTGCAATCACTCGAGATGGATTAGGATTGCGAATTTTATTGGGAAATCAGAATTTTTTGAGTAAAATATGATAGTTTGAAGCGAAAATCATTAATCTCAAAATTTGATAATTTACTGATGAAAATATTTCATCGATAATAATAATTTATCGATGGAAATTTTATCAGTAATTTGTTGGTAAAAATACTATATCGGATCAAATTCATGCTCGTTCCTCATTTCTTCACCTTCTCTCTCCCCTCTCTTTGTATCGACGACCCACAACCAACCTCCACCTGAACTGCCGGAGCTCACATGAAGCCACTTTGTCATTGTCGGAATTGCCCCACCACCGGAATCGCCACCTTCTTTGGAATTTGGTAAAATTCAGAAATTTTGAACGTTTTTAGGTGATTTTGAGTTAATTTAGAGAATAATCATCTAAGGTTTTATTTTGTGTTAGGGTTAGTTTATGGAAGATTTTGAGTTAGGTTGGTGTTAATTTCAAAATTTTTGATTTTTGATTTTTTTGAATCTTTGAGTTAACTTGGAGTATAATCCTCTAGGCTAGTGTAACTTTATATTATTTTGTTAATTATTTTGTGTTAAGGTTAGGCTAGGAAAGATTTTAGGTTAGGTTAATTTTAATAATTGAACAATTTTTTATAGTGTAACAAGTTGATCTCTTAGAAGAATAATTTTCACAATTTAATAATAATCACTAACTAAAAAATAAAGGAAAATTTATAAAACTAACTAAAAAAGATACTCATTTGTCAAAATGAGCCACAACGTTTGTCATTTGTATTTCCAGCCACAGTCTCTGAAGTACACACCGAAATTAGTGTAAAATTCAGAGATCCGAAGTCAAAATTTCGGATCTCCGAAGTTTTTAATTTTTTATTCAATAGTTTGAATCTCCGAAGTTTTGATTTGGATCTCCGAAATTTGAGAAAATAATTATAAACTGGACATTCCCCATTTGTTCTCACTAAAAAAACATAAATATTTTTTTATTTGATACGATATTGATTTTAATGCTGAACGAAATAGTTAACGATTTTTTTTGATACATATGATTTTTATATATAAGTTTGAAAATATAAATCAAAAACATCAATTACTAATACATCAAATTTGTTTACATAAGTTGAAATTACTGCTGACTTAGATTTTGGCTAAAAAGGAGTCATGCATAAATGGCTACTGTGTCAACGTCCGCCACATCGACCGCATATGATTTGCACTGTTTGTTCGCCTTGTGACGTTCTTTTATTTATTTTCGATCGTCCCGTCGAAACACGCTCATTTGGTGGCAATACATTCAAACCTGCATTGAAAATCATTAGTTAAAATTATTTTTGAATGTTTTTCCAATGAACAAATAAATAATATTACCTGATAACTCTTATGGCAAGACCCAATTAGATTGGTCACCAACATGATGGATAGTTTCCGCATACGCAGTACAAAGGGAGGCTGTTGTGTACATCTTACTCTAAAGACTAAGCACCAGAAGGTTCTCCTATAAAAAAATCATATCTGAAAGATCATCCTGATATAGTTAACTAAACTAAGTACCGAAAGTGCTCGAGCTTCTTTAAGCAATGAGTTCATATTTTCAACAATGTTTGTTTTCATCATGTTATAAATTCTGCTTGAAAACTCTGCCCTAACCTATTTATTGCACTATACACACTCTTCTAAATATCTTGATACGTCTACGTTAATCTGCCAAAGTTTTTGAAGTTGTGCATTAAAGTCCTAACATCTATATGCCTTGACAGCAGCAAAGTATGTCATCATAAAGTTGTCAATGTCATTTGGTCTCATCCTGAACCTAGCTTTAAGGTTCATAGACACGTGGTGGATGCAAACACCATGAGAAGCTTCAGGAAAATCGGTCACAATAGATTTCTCTTTGTTTCTGTGTCAATCAGAAATGAAAACTAGATCTGCCACATCTTCGATGCAACCGCTGAGTTTGGTCATAAACCAAATCTATGACTGATCATTTTTTCAAACTTCAGAGATCCGAAAAATACTTCAGATTTCCGAATCAAAACTTCGAAAATCCAAAGTATTGAATAAAAAAAAATTAAAAACTTCGGAGATCCGAAATTTTGACTTTGAATCTCTGAATTTTACACCAACTTCACTGTGTATTTTGGAGAATCCATACTCTCCAAAGTACACTTCGAAGACCGTGACTGAAAAAGCAAATGGCAAACGTTGTGGCTCATTTTGGCAAATATATGTGTGTGTACATATATATATATATATGAATTTAGGGTGTGCGCTTCTTGTAAGAGCCTGAGACATTTGAGGGTTTTACCTGCGCCGCGGCCCAGAATGAGTGGTTTGGTGGCGGGATTTCCAACGTTTAAAAAAAATATATATCTCTATCATTGACCTCCTCCTCCTCCTCCTCCTATTTCTTCTTCTTCTTCTTCTTCTTCTTCTTCTTTTTTTTTTTTTTTTTTTTTGCCTTATAAGTACTCCATTTAACAATAAAATATTTGCATGGATACACACATAATGTATCTTAAGCGAAGCGCCACCCATCATTATTTGTATGTGTTTGGTGGCAGGGATGATAGAAATTTCCAAATGGACGTGACCTTCGGGGGCATTACGTGATGGATATAATAATCAATTTAATATTGTTTTCTTATTTGGAAAAATTATGGGATTAGCTACCGTCCCTATTCCCATCCGCTCCCTAATTTTATTTTCAAAAAATTTAAATTACAATATTGTATGGATGTAAATAGAAAGTATCATAATAAAGTTTATCAAAGCATAACGAGAGCTTAAAGATAGATACAAACTTGAATTTTAAGTATTCTCGTTCTTTTGTTGATTTTAGTTATTAAATCATTATGTTTTAGTAATTTTGAAACATAAAATTGTTAATGATTTGGGAATTGGTTACTCTCGGGAATCTCATACTCCCTTCTCAAATAATTATAAAGAATAGGAGAGGATATAATGACATAAATAGAACGTCATGGATGAATATAGGGATACCGACACTACAAGAATTAGACCCTTTAACGTCGAAATAATTCGACGCCATAAGTCAAAGTTTCGACGCAAAATAAAATTAGCGTCGAAATAATTAGACGCTAAAAATGGACGCCGAAATGTCGACGACAATCACTTTTAGCGTCGAAATAAATAAATGCGACGCTAAAAACTATATATTTGCGTCCAATTTTTTTCGACGCTAAATTAAATATTTTGACGCTATAGGTTATATTTAGCGACGACATAATACGACGCTAAAAGGTTGACTTTTAGCGTCGACATGTTTCGACGCTAAAGTATATTAAAAAAGTAATATCTGTATACTTACAGCGGCGATTTTTTTGTTCATATTAGCGTCGACATTTTCGACGCCAAAAGTCAATTTTTAGCGTCGAATTAGTCGACGCTAATAGTTAAAAAATTTGTTTTTTAAAAAATTATTAATTTACTTCTTTTTGGTCTAAAATATTTAATTTAAGTGAAAAAAATCTGATTAATAACAGAATTACGAAATATTATAATAATTATTATATTGAAATTTGTTTTAGAAAAAAAAAATTATATTAAATCTATTTGTTCAAAATGTTTATACAAAACCAAATATAAAATTAATTGCTACTGTGATGGGGGGACGCTCGAGCCCGATGCACCCTGACTGATTGAGGCCTCCAACATCTGACGGAAAACCTGCATTTGCTGTTCCAAGTGCTCCATCTTCTTCTCGTGATCCACTGTGACCTGTTCTAGCTTCTCCTTAGTCTGCTTCAGCTCGTCTCGGGTGGTGGCTAGCTCGTCTTTGGTGGTGACTAACTCGTCTCGAAGAGAGACATTGTCCGAATTAACAGTATTGCGTGCAGATGACGTCGGCTTCTTACGAGTGCCAAGGCCAACGTTGTAAGCTGTCTGATTCTTGAAAACCAATTGCGACAACTGCTCATCTGGTATGGGGTCGGACCCTGTCTCCTGAGTTTGATGTTGGAGTTCCATCATTTCGTTCTGTTTCAAAAAATAAGTTAATATTAGAATTTGAGAAAAAAATTAACATATATAATATTAATTATTTTATTTTAAAAACTGAAACTTACATAGCAGCGTTCGGCTTCTTCATTTATCCATTTGTTCCTCTCATTGTAATGCGTCACACGGAAAAAATCTGGAAATGATTGCACCTCACCTGTGCTACTCTGTTATAAACAGAAAAAAATTCAATATTATTCCACATTAGTAAAACAATAATGAACTGTTAAATTTTACGTTAGGATATATTTACCTCAGAATGTTCGGCACGATGTTTGATAAATGGCTTCGAACCTCCACGGTGGTTAAAACGCAAGTGACTTCGATTTTCCGTATTTACGTGACATTTATCCTGCATTTACCAACACTGTAAGTACCGAAAACAAAGACAATTATAAATTTCCATTTATTTCAAAATTTACCTCGTGTTTTTTGTTAGACCAAAGCTCACATAAGAATGTCCAGTCTTGTTCCTCTATAAAATCAGGCTTGTGTTGTGGAGCATCTGAAGGTCCATGTTCGTCGAATATTGGTTTCAGGACTTTTGTCCTATAATCTTTATAACGTTTCCCCATGTGGTAGTCAATATATTGTTGGACATTCACTTTGGTCAGATCGAAGTCAAACCACTCCTACATGAAAATTTGAGTAAATTGTTATTAAAAATAAAAATATTAAATAACAAACAATATCGAAAACTTACAAGTAGCGAAGGGAATAGCTGGTTCATTTTCGTCTCCCACTGTATCTTTCTCCAAGAAACGTAGTTTTGGGGAGCTTCATATCGAGCTGTAGCTCCTATGGCTGTATTAAACGCTGAATTATGTTGTCCGACTTGAGTGTGTCCATCATCTGATATCTCTATCCGGATACGGCCGTGAGCCTTAACGTACTTAGCCAACCCCAGGCCACGGGTGCGTCCTCGACCCTTCACTGTACTGGACTCACCTGTGCTAGCAGAGAAATCACCAGGGCCAGTTGCCCTTGCTGATGTAGATGGAGTCGCGTTAGCCCGTTTGCGATTGCCCGGTGCCATCTGCAAAAACCCGTCGCATTAGCGTCATCAAATTGCTAAAACCAAGTTTGACTATAAATATTTCGAACTAAATGCCATAAAGAAAGAATAAGAAATTTGTCTAATGGATAATAAGAGCAAGCCCCATGCAGGAAGTACGCATCCATGAATGAACCAATTAAACCCTCGGCAGGGAAAATCCAATTTTCCCTTTCAATTCAATCAATGTTGCAACGACAAATCGCAAACGACGACACATCAACCAGCATCAATCTCCATGTTCTGGGCAGAACAACAGCAAATTGTTGCTGTTCTGCCCAGAACAGGGATATTGATGCGGGTTGTCCATCATTTACAACAATCATCATCATTCATCATTCATCAACAATCATCATCATCATCATTCATCAACAATCATCATCATCATTCATCAACAATCATCATCATCATCATCAATGATTCCACTCTATGAACAATCATCATCATCATGAAAATTCATCATCATCATCATCATACATCAACAACCATCATCATCATGCAAATTCATCATCATCAACAGCAATTATATCATCAAATTTCATCATCATCATCGACAACCATCATCATCAAATTCATCATCATCATCAAATTAAAATCAACAAGTGAGACTTACTTGTAAATTCGTTGAAGTAGAGTGGTTGGAGCCGAGAATGCAGAAGAAGAGAGTGAGAGGAGATGATTTGTTCGTTTGAGCCGAGGAAGAAGAGGACACTGGTTTTAGGGATTTAAACGACATTTAGCGTCGAATTAATTTCATTTTAGCTTCGACTAATTCGACGCCAAAAAGTAGGCGGTTTATTAAAAATTTAGGGTTATTTTTCCGGGAAATTTAATTTTTTTAGTTAGCGTCGATTATATTCGACGCTAAATGTCTACCATTTAGCGTCGAATATGTTTTTCGACGCTAAATGTCTACCATTAAAAATAATAATAACAAATATATGATAGTTATACTATTAATAATTACGATAATATTTCAACCATATCTAAAGAGTAATTAAAATCAACAACCATACATTATAATCCAGAAAATTATTAATAATTACGATAATATTTCAACCATATCTAAAGAGTAATTAAAATCAACAACCATACATTATAATCCAGAAAATTATTCATCAATCACAAAATACAATAACTTCATTAATCACTATTATCGTCGGTATTTTAGGATTCGTGACTGGAATCGAAGTCATCTTCAGTGTCAAATTGTTCTTCACTTGCTACTTCAACGCTCACTTCAGAATGAGGAATTATCTCAACGTCTGTACTAGCTCGAGTTAATGTGATATTTTCAGGAACGGTGACAGTTGGTCCATAAAATATTTGTTCAGTAACTTCAAAGTTGCCGGAACCTTCTTCTGTTTCATCTGATATGTCAACTCTATCTTTCTCCTACGTGTCCCAGATGGCCCTATGTTGTAACTTTTCTACCATCATCCATCCAGTTCCTAACTTAGGATCAGATATGTATATCACTGAACGTGCTTGGGTACAAAAAATGTATGGATCATTCTTGTACCAAAA
Source organism: Zanthoxylum bungeanum (assembly GCA_019454045.1). NCBI lineage: Eukaryota > Viridiplantae > Streptophyta > Magnoliopsida > Sapindales > Rutaceae > Zanthoxylum > Zanthoxylum bungeanum. Next base: position 103,625 of record SKCR01030498.1, read on the forward strand.
ATGTTGAACATTAATTGACGTTAGATGATTACTAACTTGAATTCTCCTCTTTCTGGCATTTGTGTCAAACCACTTACAGTCGAATAGCACAATATGTCATCTGGGTCGGTATATCAACTCAATGGCCAATTGCAATACGCCGTAGAAGTCAATTAGATCTGAGCCGTGTTCTCCTTGGACTACAATTCCAGAATTTTGAGTCACATGAGTAACATCTCGCTGTTCGGTATGAAATCTAACTCTGTTGACAATGCATCCACTGTACTCATAAGCCTGCTTTTGAGGCTCATAAGCCAAAGAAACCAACGAGGATTGCGAGTCCAATTGACCATTTTGCACTTGGTTGTTAATCTGACAATGAGAGAAATATATGTGTTAATATAACAAACTGAAATGTTTAATGTTAGGATAAAAATAAATATAAAATATTCTAACTTACAGTTGTCTCAAACCATTTAGAAAATTCTTTTTTGTGTGTTCCATCAACATTGTGGTCACCACCATATTGTAGCATTGTTAGATGTTGCCTACAATAAATTATCACGGTTATGTATGGCAAAAATACAGTAGTTATGCACCAGAAAAACTTACGTTAAATACGGTTGCACTTCATCACAATTACTCAATATAAACCAATGCGCACGTTGAACTTCCTGAAGGGTTAGTAATTTGACTCCTACTGCTCCAAATGGTCTGTAATTTTGAGACGGAACACTGTGATATCTTGGTTATTACTTGCATCTCCATCATAGTTTCGTGGCCGACGATTAAAATGAGTTTCAATATTCTACATGTACATCGAACAAAATGTTATTGCTTCACTTATTATAACAGCTTCAGCTATTGACCCTTCAGGGCGTGCCTTGTTTTTCACATATTGTTTGTAATCTCCCAAAGCCCTGCAGATATGACAACAAGTTTTCATTAATACTAAATTCTATGCACGTGAAAAAAGTTAAGAATTTTCTTATATAAAACTGTATATATATATATATATATAGTACCTCTCAATGGGATACATCCATATGTAATGGACAGGACCTCCCTTTCTAGCTTCAGCCGGTAAATGCACAGCCAGATGTACCATGACATCAAAAAAAGCGGGTGGCAAAATTCGCTCCAGCTTGCATAGGATTATCACGATTCCTCGCTCAAGGTCGTCAATAACAGATGTGCTTAATGTCCTCTGACATAATTATTTAAAGAAGCCACATAGATCAAGTACGACGTCGCATACATTCGGGGGGAGATAAGGTCGAATGCCAACAGGAAGGAGAATCTCGAGAAGCACATGACAATCGTGACTCTTTAATCCCGTTATTGTATCATCTCTGACCCAACGCCCAATATTCGATGCATAATTATCAGGGAATTTAACCATTTTCAGCCAATCACAGAATGATTTTCTCTCCGATTGATTGAGCACATAACTAGCAGAAGGCTTAATAAGACCTCGAGAGGTGGCTTGTAAATGCAATTCACTGCGAATTCTAAGATCTTGTAGGTCCAATCTAGCATTTACAGTGTCTTTTGTCTTACCCGGAATATTGAATAGTGTACCCACTAAACTCTCACAAATGTTTTTTTCTATATGCATTACATCCAAATTATGTCGCAAACTCAGAGTCCCCCAATATTCTAACTCAAAGAAAATACTCTTTCCTGTCCAATTCAACTCTTCAGGTAAGCGTTTTTGATTTTTATCTCTATTATTAGGATGTTTACCTGGTGTGTTGTCTCTGAGATGTTGATGTTGACAAAGTATGTCTAATCCAGACAATGGACTGGGCATACTCTGAGGTTCATGTTGACCGTTAAATAATTGACTCCTCCGCCAAGGATGACTCAACTCAAGAAATCTCCTGTGCCCTGTGTATCCGATTTTATTCCGTAATCGTTGCGAAGGTGTTTGACCCGCACAAACTGGACATGCCATGTATCCCTTAGTGCTCCATCCAGATAATGAACCATAATCTGGAAAATCATTAATGGTCCATAATAATGCGGCATGCATCTGAAAAGACTGCTCTGAAGCTGCATCATAGGTATGCACACCCACATTCCATAATGTTTGTAACTCCTCAATCAATGGTCTCAAGTAAATATTTATATTTTTACCAGATGAACGTGGACCATGGATAAGCAATGACATAAACATGAACGGATCCTTCATACATTTCTATGGAGGTAAGTTATATGGAATGACAATAACTGGGCCATATGCTATAAGAGTTGTACATATTCCCAAATGGGTTAAAACCATCAGAGGCAAGACCTAACCTGACATTACGGGGGTCCTCAATGAAACAGGGGTACATGTCATCAAATTCCTTCCATTCGGTTCCATCCGCAGGATTTCTAAGTATACCCTCCGCACCGATCCTCTTTTCATGATGCCACATCATATCAGTCGCTGTGTGTCGTGACATGAACAATCTCTGCAGCCTGGGCGTTAAAGGGAAATATCGCAATATCTTTTGAGGCACTTTCTTCCCCATACCACGGACTTTGTACCGACTTTCACCACATATCGGACAATGTTCAAGTGATTCATACTCGGCACGAAATAATACACAATCAAACTTACAAGCATGAATGGATTCATACCCATTCCCAGATCACGCAACATTTTCTTTGGCTCGTAGTACGACTTAGGCAATTCGCTTCCAACCGGTAACATTTGGGCCAGTAACTCTAACATCATATCGATACTTTTGTTGGTCATTCTGTTGATCACTTTAATGTGTAATAATTTCACAACGAAATTCAAGATCGACATTCCAGCACCTTCAAATGGAATTTTTTTTGCCTCATCAAGTAGTTCACTAAATAAATTTTGATCATTTCCACTTAACACTGGCGTGTCACCACTAACACTATGACCAAGTTGTGGACCTTGTAAGTCATGCAAAATATCGGTGATCTCATCGTTTGCAGGTTTGATTGTCTACTTCCTGCTCACCGCTCAAATCAATAAACCGTGACTGAGAATGATACTGCTCACCGTGATAAATCCACGTACGGTAAGTTGGTGATATTCCTGGCATGTATAAATGATTATGAACTTCATCTAACCGTTTCCTTTTCATATTCAAACAATTTGCACATGGACAACGAACACGACCTTCTGCATCCATGTGTTGCTTTGCGACTTCCATAAACTCATACACTCCATTACGATATTCAACACTCAATCTATCCAGAGAGCTCATCCAATTCTATCCATTTCAGCAGAATACCTAAATATAATAATATAATTATTAGATATCATATTACAGTAATCAACATTACTAATTCATTAATACTTTATTTAAGCATATACATATATATATATTTGGTTGATAAATTAAATAGTTTACAGAAAAATTCTATTTTGTTAATTAATACTTACTTACTCTACATATATGAATCATAAATCACTAACAAACAGCATATAAACAACATATATAATCATAAAAATTGAAAATAATAAAGAAATATGAAAGAAGATTTACCTTATCGGAAATTGATTACAATTTTATTGAAAATTTTTAGGAGAGTTGTGAGGTTGTAGATGAGAAATTCTCAAATTTCAGAGGATGAAAATGAAGAGAATGAGAGAAAAAATAGAGGGGGAGAAGGGTTGATGGCATTCTGCATTTTAATCTATCTTTAGCGTCGAAGATGATTATTCGACGCTAATTGTTGTATTTTTTTACGTCGAAACAACAATTTCGACGTTAAATGTCGGACATTTAGCGTCGACATAAATTTAGACGCTAAGGATTCAAGGATTGTCGGTGGAAACTTCATAAACCTTTAGCGACGCTATATAGTTGACGCTAAATGTCTAGTTTTTGGCGTCGACACAAATTTTTGACTCTAAAAGTTTAATATTTGGTGCCAAAAATTATTGCAATAGTGAAATTATTTAGCGTCGAATATTATTCGAGGCTATAGTCATAATTTTAGCGTCGAAAACTGTTTTCGACGCCAAAAGTTGAATGTTTGGCGTCGAAATTTTTTTTCCGTCGCTAAAAATATGACAATTAGCGTCGAAAATATTCGACGCTAAAAGTGATTTTTGGCGTCGAATATTATGTCAACGCTAAAAGCCATAATTCTTGTAGTGCGATCACATTCCCATTATCATCCCTATTACGTGGCAGTTGACCTAATTTTCATCATTAATGTGATAATCCTACATTACTTATTAATGAATGTTACAAAATATATCACACACTTATGATACAAACTATTTATCCAACAATATAAATGTAGCATTAATCTTTCGAAAATTATCCAAAAACACTATTGTTGTTATTTTTTGTAACTGTTGGATCTAACAAAAAATGAAAATATATTATAATTAAGTAGATTTTAACTAGATAATTAACTTAAACTATAAGAAACAAAGTAACATTTACGTACTCTATTTATCCATATATAATACATAAATAGAATTTGTATTATTCGATCTCTCTCACATATATATATAGTCACCTTATATTAATGAGAGATCACTCATTTATTAAATTATTGGCTAAGAAAAATGACAAAAAGAACATAAAATTTCAATATACTAATTAAAAGACAAACAATACTTTATAAAATCTATATTATTTTTATCACTAATTTAATAAAATATGGATTATGTGTCTGTTTAACCAAAAATAATTATTTCTTAAGATGGTACTCTGCGAAGCCATTAACAACTTAAGGCCCGCAATATTATACTTTGCACATGCATATTGACTTTAGATGGTAAAATAAGTTTACATTTTTAAATCATTGTGCATGTGCAAAGTATGATATTATTACATTTATAAAATGTTTTGTTTCATTTTATTATAAAACTATTTTTAACGTCCGAAAGTTTCCAACTATATTGACCAAGATAATGTGACTACAGAAAATATGAAATTATTGATTGAAATTACAGATCGAAAATACTCGGTCGGTAAATTTTACTAATTACTGATAAAAAGATAAAAAATATAATTTATGACCAATTACAGACCGAAATATTATCAACCGAATATTCAATTGATATTCGATTGGAAAAATGGCACTGGAGTTTAATTTGGCATCATTTTATGATGTCAACAATTACTGACCGAATATTCAATCGGTAATTGATAATAAATCATTTGGTTGCTAAAAAAATATTAATTATAAAAAATAAAAAATTAAACATTACACACACACATTCTTTACATATTATAATAAGAAACATGTCATATCCTAATGCCAACGATTCACACACACATTCTTTACATATTATAACAAGAAACATATCATACCCTAGTTGCAACTATTCTACACATTCAATTTTGAGGTCAAAGGTTCAAGTCACATTAATTTATAGAATTAAATATGAATTGTATGGGTTTAGTCTGGGTTCACCCATGGTAGGCCCCATAATTTTTTTTAAATACAGTGAGTTTACTGACCGAATATAGTTCGGTTGGTAAAATCTAATTATTATTTTTTTGTTTTTTTTAAGAAATTATTGATTGAATTATGTTCGGTAGGTAATTCGGTCAGTAATTTTACCGACTGAATTATGTTTTGATAGGTAATTCGATCAGTGATCTTATTTCGATCGGTAATCGTTATTATCGACTAAATTTTTGAGATTACCGACTGAATATTCGATCGGTAATCTCCAATTTTCTTGTAGTGCGTGGATTTTTTGGTCATTAATGGATAATAGCCATGTTAATTTCATTAAAATTCTTAGAAAAAATCTTGAAATTATAATATGGCATGATGTAAATATAATGCATCCTAATATATATAAAAATAATATAAATAAGAATTAACGTAAAGACGTAAATGAAATTTATCAAAAGATATTTGAATTGCCTACTCCATTATGTAAGGACAATTCTAAGGACAATTCAATAGACTCCAGATATACATGGAATTTGAAAAAGAAAAGCACTACAAAAATTATGCCCTTTAGCGTCGAAAATAATCGACGTAAAAATCCACAGTTTCGACGCAAATGTAAATTAGCGTCGAATTAATTAGACGCAAACATTGGACGCTGAAACATCGACGAGAATAATATTTAGCGTCGAAACAAAGATATTCGACGCTAAAAACTACAATTTTACGTCCAATGTATTTCGACGCTAAATTAAATATTCTGACGCTATAGGTCAGATATTGCGACGAATTAATTCGACGCTAAAAGTTAGACTTTTAGCGTCGTTTAGTTTCGACACTAAAGTAAATTAAAAAAATATTATTTGTATACTTACAGCGGTGATTCTTTTACTATTAGCGTCGAATATTTCGACGCCAAAAACACATTTAGCGTCGACTGGTTAGACGAAAATAGTTAACAAATGTGTTTTATAAAAAAATTATTAATTTACTGCTTTTTGGTCTAAAATAATTAATTTAATATTTAATTTAATTAAAAAAATTCCTAATTAATAACAGAATTATAAAATATTATAATAATTATTTTATTATTATATTGAAATTTTTTTGTAGAAAAAATACATATTAAATTAAACCTATTTGTTCAAAATATTTATACAAATGGATATAAAATTTATTGCTACTGTGATAGAGGGACGCTCGAGCCCGATGCACCATGATTGAGTGAGGCCTCTAACATCTGGCGGAAAGCCAGCATTTGCTGTTCGAACTGCTATATCTTCTTCTCGTGGTCCACCTTGACCTGTTGTAGCTCATCCTTAGTCTTCTTCAGCTCGTCTCGGGTGGTGACTAGCTGGTCTTGGGTGGTGGTTAGCCGGTCTTGGGTGGTGGCTAGCTGGTCTTGGGTGGTGACTAAATGGTCTCGAAGAAAGTAAACATTGTCCGAATTAACAGTATTGTGTGCAGATGACGTCGGCTTCTTACGAGTGCCAAGGCCAACATTGTAAGCTGACTGATTCTTGAAAACCAATTGCGACAACTGCTCATCTAGTATCGGGTCGGACCCTGTCTCATGATATTGATGTTGGAGTTCCATCATTTCGTTTTGTTTAAAAAAATAAGTTAATGTTAGAATTTTTTAGAAAAAATTAACATATATAATAATAATTATTTTATTTTAAAAACTGAAACTTACATAGCAACGTTCGGCTTCTTCATTTATCCATTTGTTTTTCTCATTGTAATGCGTCACTCGGAAAAAAATCTGGAAATGATTGCACCTCACCTGTGTTACTCTGTTAAAAATAGAAAATAAATTCAGTATTATTCTACATTAGTAAAAACAATGAACTGTTATATTTTACGTTAGGATATATTTACCTCAGAATGTTCGGCACGATGTTGGATAAATGGCTTCGAACCTCCACAGTGGTTAAAACGCAAGTGACTTCGATTTTCCGCATTTGCGTGACATTTATCCTGCATTTACCAACACTGTAAGTACCGAAAATAAAGACAATTATAAATTTCCGTTTATTTCAAAATTTACCTCGTGTTTTTTGCTAGGCCAAAGCTCACATAAGAATGCCCAGTCTTGCTCCTCTATAAAATCAGGCTTATGTTGTTTTCAGGACTTTTGTCTTATAATCCTTATAATTTTTCCTCTTGTGGTAGTCAATATATTGTTGGACATTCACTTTGGTCAGATCGAAGTCAAACCACTCCTACAGGAATAGCAACCAAGTAAAAATAAGTATAAAATAAAAATGTTAACTAACAAACAATATCGAAAACTTAATACCTTACAGAAACTCACAAGTAGCGAAGAGAATAGCTGGTTGATTTTCGTCTCCCACGGTATCTTTCTCCAAAAAACGTAGTTTTTGGGAGCTTCAAACCGAGCTGTAGCTCCTATGGCTGTAGTAAACACTGAATTATGTTGTCCGACTTGACTTTGTCCATCATCTGATATCTCAATCCGGATACGGCCGTGAGCCTTAATGTGCTTAGCCAACCCCAGGCCACGGGTGCGTCATCGACCCTTCGCTGTACTGGACTCACATGTGCTAGCAGAGACTCCATCAGGGCCAGTTGTCCTTGCTGATGTAGATGGAGTAGCATTAGCCCGTCTGCGATTGCCCGGTGCCATCTACAAAAACACACAAAGTTCCAGGTTTCCATCATAATAACTCACCTGTGGTGGCTTGGATATAACCTATTATATGCATGAATCATGAATACATAGTATGAACTGCATAAATGATAACATGGATAAGGTATGGGTACTTGGCGGACAAAAATCATAAGTTGAAGGCGTGCAAGAGTCGCTAGCTATATATGTAACCACCTTTTTTAGTGCTTTTGAGTTTTGAGTCCCATTAATTTAATGATTATGGAATTAAAGATATACTAATTGAAAAAGTCAACTTGCATAAATGATAACATTGATAAGTTTTGAGTCCTATTATCATTGGTTTGTGAGACCTTGTTGTTTGTAGGACAAAAATAAGTTTGAAATTGGCATTTCATAATTTCAAGTCAATAATATACATCAAATTTCAGCTAAATTGATCAAATTATTCATTTATTTATTCTTTAGATTAATAAATTAAGTTAATAAACGAAATTTGATAGTTATATATGAGTGAAAGAAAACAACTTTCAAATTCGCAAAATGAAATCCCCCCGATCCAAGTGAAATCCCTCCGATCCAATGTTGCTGTTCTGGACCCAGAACAGCAGCAAAACTCATCATCATCATCATCATCATCATCAAATTATCATCATCATCATCATGAAATTATCATCATCATCATCATCAATACCATCATCAAAACCATGAAATTATCATCATCATCATCATCAATACCATGAAATCATCATCATCATCATCATCATCATCAAATTATCATTCACTCGACACACACTCACACACTGCAACTAACTCCTTCACCGACAAAAGCCAAACCAACCTAAAACTCATCACAAAGAACCCTAAAAATTAGCAGCAATTGCACCCAATAAAATCCTTTAAAGCAGTGTTTGATTTGAAAACTTACCTTTAAAGCAGGCATAGTCTGGAGATTGTTGAGAGAATAATTTACTTTGCTGCAAATTAACAACACAGAGCCGAGAAGAATGTGACACTGGTTTTAGGGATTTACGGGACTTTTAGCATCGAATTAATTTGCTTTTAGCGTCACATATTTCGACGCTAAAAAAATAGCGGTACTTAATGAAATTTTTTGGGGGAAAATAAAAATTTTACCTTTAGCGTCCAAATATTTCAATCGACGCTAAAGGTTAACTTTTAGCGTCGACATTATATTTCGACGCTAAATTTAATTATTGTAGCGTCGAAATTATATTTCGACGCTAAATGTCATAATTTTAGCGTCGATTTATATTTCGACGCTAAAAACGTATGATAAATTATTTTAATAAGGAAAAATCCACCTTGAGGCCCCTGTACTCTGAATGTTTTTTACATTGCACCTATGTACTAAATTTTCTACACATTACACCTCTACACTCTCAAAAAATTGACATTTCACCCTTATTTTAACGGGCAAGTTAACAGATTTGGAAAGTTGTTATGCGCCCTAGCATAACTAATAAAAAATTTTATCCGAAAATTAAAAAAAAATGAATTTATGACTTAGTTATGCGCCCTAGCATAACTATGGAAAATTATGCTAGGGCGCACATAACTATGAAAATTTAGTACATGGATGAAATGTAAAAAAAAATTGAAGGTACAGGGGCCTCAGGGTGGGTTTTTCCTTTTAATAATAACAAAAACTAACATTCAACCGATGTATATGATAACAACAACACCAATCATACATGATGATAGTAATTCAAAACAACAATCAAATTCATAATAATAGTACAAATTAATCATGCATCACGTAGTATACTAACTAGATTAGTCACTATTATCTTCGGTATTTGAGGATTCGTGACTTGTCTCAAAGTCATCTTCAGTGTCAAATTCTTCTTCAATTGCTACTTCCACGCTAACTTCAGAATGAGGAATTATCTCAACGTCTGTATTATCTCAAGTTAATGTGATATTTTCAGGAACGGTGACATTTTGTACATGAAATATCTGTTCAGGAACTTCGAAGTTGTCAGAGACTTCTTGTGTATCATCTGATATTTCAACACTATCTTTCTCATGCGTGTCCCAAATGCCCCTATGTTGTAACTTTTCTACCATCATCCATCCATTTCCTAACTTTGGATCAGATATATATATCACTGACCGTGCTTGGGTACAAAAAATGTATGGATCATTCTTGTACCAAAATGTTGAACATTAATTGACGTTAGATGATTACTAACTTGAATTCTCCTCTTTCTGGCATTTGTGTCAAACCACTTGCATTCGAATAGCACAATATGTCGTCTAGGTTTGTATATCAACTTAATGACTGATTGCAACACTCCATAGAAGTCAATAATATCTGAGTCGTGTTCTCCTTGGACTACAATTCCATATTTCTTAGTCACATGAGCAACATCTCGCTGTTCGGTATGAAATCTAACTCTGTTCACAATACATCCATTGTATTCATAAGCCTGTTTTGAGGCCCATAAGCCAAGGAAACCAACAAGGATGACGAGTCCAATTGACCATTTTACACTTGGTTGTTTATCTAACAATGAAAGAAATATATGTGTTAATATAACAAACTGAAATATTTAATGTTGGATAAAAATAAATATACAATGTTAGGCCTTACAGTTGTCTCAAACCATTTATGAAATTCTTTTTTGTGTGTTCCATCAACGTTATGGTCACCACCACATTGTAGCATTGTAATAATGTTGCCTACAAAAAATGAGTTAGGTTAATGTATGTCAAAAAAAATATAGTTATGCACCAAAAATACTTACGTTAAATACGGTTGCACTTCATCGCAATTACTCAATATAAACCAATGCGCACGTTGAACTTCCTCAAAAGTTAGTAATTTCACACCTACTGCTCCAAATGGTCTACAATTTTGATGGAACAATGTGATATCTTGCTTATTACTTGCATCTCTAAATAGTTTTTGTGGCCAACGATTAAAATGAGTTTCAATATTTTGCATGTACATCGAACAAAATGTTATTGCTTCACTTATTACAACAGCTTCTGCTATTGACCCTTCAGGTCGCGCCTTGTTTTTCAATATTGTTTGTAATCTCCCAAAGCCCTGGAGATATGACAACAAGTTTTCATTAATAATAAATTTAATGAACATAAAATTTTTTTCGAATGTAATATTTAAAACTGTATATATAGTACCTCTCAATGGGATACATCCATCTGTAATGGACATGACCTCCCTTCCTAGCTTCAGCCGGTAAATGAACGGCCAGATGTACCATCACATCAAAAAAAAGCGGGTGGCAAAATTCACTCCAGCTTGCATATGATTATCACGATTCCTCGCTCAAGTTCGTCAATAACAGATGTGGTTAATGTCCTCTGACATAATTGTTTAAAGAAGACATAGATCAAGTACGACATCGCATACATTCGGGGGGAGATAAGGTCAAATGCCAACAGGAAGGAGAATCTCTAGAAGCACATGACAATCGTGACTCTTTAACCCCGTTATTGTATCATCTCTAACCCAACGCCCAATATTCGATGCATAATCATCAGGAAATTTAACCATTTTCAGCCAATCACATAATGATTTTCTCTCTGATTGAGTTAGCATATAACTAGCAGATGGCTTAATAAGACCTCGAGAAGTGACTTTTAAATGCAATTCACTGCGAATTCTAAGATCTTGTAGGTCCAATCTAGCATTTACAGTGTCTTTTGTCTTACCCATAATATTGAATAGTGTGCCCACTAAACTCTCACATATTTTTTTTTCTATATGCATTACTGTGGGACACAGAAACTGGACGACATATGCTGTCTCGGGTTTGCGGCCCGGTCGGGAGTACGGAGTAGCCACGGGGGACTAAACCGGAGAATAATGGAGTCGCCACCCGATATGAACCGGGAAAATGAGATTTAAGGCCGCACTCACCCCTCGCAAGGGAAGACCTCAAACCGTTGGTTCGGAATGGTCCCTTACTTATGCCACTTGTACTGAAAGGATTTATGTAATAATTTAATCAAGCTTAAGTAGCACTTATTTCCAAGAGTATCATGCTTCTAAATTCACATGTACAAAATAAAACTTACACATATATTTCACATCTAAGATTGCATGCTTGGAAGCACATCAAATGAGCGACAAACATACAACTTCATTGGCATATTGTATTCAAGAAAACACAAGCACACATACTAACCACACAAGCACACACGTGAGCACCTTCTCAAGTGGTACGTGGAATTGTATCCCAAGTACAGACCGTACTACCGTCCATTCGGAATCGGCTACGAAATTTATGTCTGGGTTTCCATCCGATATACCACAAGAAATAATACTCAAATGTTATCATGACATAGACATATGAATTGTAATACATTAAACACATTGTATTCATACATGTGGGGATAGCTACTAGGAAAACTATGTATGAGATCTGATGAAAATGACTCAGTTCAGTGGGTGCGTGTTCGCGTAGCGTTTGAAAACGTGTTCGAACGGTAAACAGAAGGTTCGCGTTCGTATAGCGTTTGAGAACGCGTTCGAACAGAACCAGAACTGATACATAATAAGATTAAGAAAGTGCGTGTGCGTTCGCGTAGCGTTCGAGAACGCATTCGAACGGTAAACAGAAGGTTCGCGTTCGTAAACGAAACCAGACCTGATGCATGATGAGACTAAGGAAGTGCGTGTGCGTTCACGTAGCGTTCGAGAACGCGTTCGAACGTAAACAGAAGGTTCGCATTCGTGTAGCGTTCGAGAACGCGTTCGAACGGAACCAGACATGATGCATGCAACACAAAGAATAAAGACAACAATATCAAGCTCATATGTCCGATCAAACGTATCTTACATTCAACCGAACACACATCAACTGGTACGGCAAAGCATCGTGGTAAAGGGCTTTAACCCCTCCCCATATGGGATCTTTCATTGCACTTACTAAGCCCATGCGCTCGATTGAATCATGCATACAAAGAATTAAAAGCAATAATATCAAACGTAGTATGCCCGATTGAACGTTCTTGCATTCAACCAAACACACATCAACCGGCGCGGTGAAGCATCGTGGTAAAGGGCTTTAACCCCTCCCCATAGGGGATCTTTCATTCCACTTACTAAGCCCATGCGCTCGATTGAACCATACATAAATAAGCAACATGCAGAATTCAAGTGACGAAAAATAAATAAATAAATCAAAGCAACATGAAACAAAAGAAGGTGCCGTTTACTCAAGCGGTACGTGGAGTTATATCCCAAGTACAGACCGCACTACCGTCCATTTGGATTGGGCTACAGAATTTACGTCTGGGTTTCCATCCTATATACCACAAGAGACGACACTCTTTCATTCATCCAATACCCACAACACGCATCATACACACACAAGATTCAACAAATAATTAAAATACAGTCAAAATAAATAACAAAAATCGAATAAAGATGAGTGTGGAAAGTACCCTCAGGTCTAACCTTTTAAGTCGTCTTCGGACTTGCATTTTGCGGAGATCGGAAAGGGTAAAAGCTCCTTATTCTTCCGGTTCACTGGTTCAGCGTCTTAGCTCACTGTTTTGCTGCTTTGCTCGCCGTCTGGTCTCCGTTTTGCTGCTGTTTCTTCTGTATTTTCTACTCACTGTTCATTTCACTGTCTTAACGTTTCAACGAACTGTTTCGAGTGTTTTTTTCGTGTTTTTTTAGTGTAGTTTTGTGTGGTTATTTCAAGGGTTATAAGTGCAGTTTATATTACTATTTTAAGGGATTTTATGGACTGTTTTGGGAGTGGTTTAGGCTGTTGTCCATGCGTGTTTCAAGGGTTGTTTGGGGTATGTTTGGGCTGCTGTTTGGAGGTATATTTTCGGTGATGGAGGGCTGCTGTATGGGGGAGATTTTCGGTGATGGGTAGAGGTTTAGGGGGGTGCTGTTTTCGATTATGGAGTGGAGGAGATGAAAGGAATTGTTTATGTTCTTCTTGTTGCTATTGCCGTGAGTGGCTAAGGCTCTTTGTGTTGTGATTTTTGTGTGAGTTATTTGTATGAGCTAGAGGATGCATGTCTTGGTTATGGGTTGTTTATATAAAGAAGGGCTAGGGTTTCACCTTGTCTCACAAGGAAGAGATTTTGGCATTAAAGAGAGATATGATTTGGTGTTAGACAAGGAAAGCAAGGGATTGAGGGGGGACAAATTTGGTTTAGATTATGAAATCAATATCTTTAATTTGTTATAATTGATTTTAATTAGGCATGACATCTTTTTAATTTAGTATGTGATTTTGTTTAGTTAGGAAGGAATCTTGTGTAATTGGTGGGTGAATATCTTAATTAAGGAATTAAAATATTTGATTGATTTTAATATTTATTTTAATTTGGTATGTGATTTTTAGATTTGTTTTGATTTCACCATGTGTTAAATATGTGTTTTAAGTGGGCTTGGGCGTGTGGGAAAGGCTTGGGCGAATTGGGCTTAATGTGAGGCTAGCAGCAAAACCAGAATTACCGACACCGTTCGAACGCCTCCTCGAACGCGGCACGAACGCCCGCAATCTGTTTGGAGTTCGAACGTATACACGAACGCAGCACGAACGAAAATAGTGAACCTTGTTTATCTGAATTTCCCCTTCCGATGTCCGTTTTTCGTGACCTCCGTGACTTAAAAGGCAGTGTCTCCAAATGAGACTCATCATAGGGACTTATGTGCAAAAATGCAGTGCCTACAGTCGCCCCCACTTTGATGGGACTTGTGTAATGTGTAACAGTGACAATCCTATCAAAGTTATGCAATGCATTTTCACTTACCTGGCTCGCCAGCTGCCACTTGACTTACCATGTGTTGAGTTGAGTTGATTTGGTGGTGAGGTGCTGCGACCCCTGGTTCATTCCCGAACCGTGCTCCATTTTTAGAGCGCCATTTTCAGCATCTTTTGTGTGTGTGCTCCATTTTGGAGCGCCATTTCTGGCATTTGCTGTGTGTGTTCCATTTTGGAACGCCATTTTCGGCCTTTGCTTTGTGTGCTCCATTTTGGAACGCCATTTTCGGCATCTGTTGTGAGTGCTCCATTTTGGAGTGCCATTTTCGGCGTCTGCTATGTGTGCTCCATTTTGGGGTGCCATTTTCGGCATCTGTTGTGGTAGCAGTCCATTTTCGAACCGTGCTGTGCGAGAATGTGGCTCATTTTTGAACCGTTATTTGATGAGATGGTCTTTGCTGCTATGAACCTGCGAACACAAAATAAACATTGCATGTATGTGATATGTATGCATGTATGCATGTATATGTATCATATTCCGATGGGTTAGGCCTTCCTTGGTCCATTTCCGAACCGTGCTCTATTTTCAGAGTGCCATTTTCAGCGAGATGAGATGATGGTCCATTTCGAACCGTGCTCCATTTTGGAGTGCCCTTTTCGGCGAGATGTGATAATGGTCTATTTCCGAACCATGCTCCATTTTCGGAGTGCCCTTTTCGCGAGTGTGATAATGGTCCATTTCCGAACCGTGCTCCATTTTCGGAGTGCCATTTTCGGCGAGATCTGATAGTGTGCCATTTCTGAACCGTTGCTGATGAGAGATAGTCCATTTCCGAACCATTACTGATATGAGAGTGGTTCATTTCCGAACCGTTGCTGATAAGATGTGGGCCTCGCCCCCCAGAGTACTATATCCGGCAGAACTAATACTGAACTAATGTGGGTATCGCCCCCAGAATGCCATACCCGGCAGAACCGATACTGATTCCGATGTGGGCCTCGGCCCTGAGACTTATCCCCAAAACTGAAACTGATGTGGGCCTCAGCCCCTAAACTGATGCTGATACTGATGTGGGCCTCGCCCCCAAGCTGATACTGATTCATTTCTGAAAACTGACTGTACTGTTGTTGCTTTCGAAGATTCCCCGTGTTCTAAACATCACTGAATTTCATAGTACCAGGGTTGAATGTTTTTCTCAAATATACTCATGTTGCAGGTTAGAGGGAGAGACTCAGGCATGTAAACGAAATGAACGTCTTTATTATCATTTAAGAAATGGTTCGAACAGGTAGACCAAGTCAATGTCTATATTAAAAATGCAGGATAAAATAAACTAGGAGGAACAACTTCATCATTCGCAGCATTGCCTTCTTTCTTGACCTACGGTTCTTCACTATCATCCCCTATCTCCATGTAAGAAGCTTGGTGGTTAAGGGTTTGGAGGAAAAAAGTTTCGAGCAATCCAGAGTTGATCATGTAGGTGGGTGGTGGAACGGAGTGGTAATTTGGTAGGGGGTTCCAATATGTGTCGGGTTGTTCTTTCTCTGGGTCAGGTATTTTGTGAGCATCGATGAGGTTTTGGATTTCATGCCTAAGGCGGGTGCAGTTGTCAGTTTCGTGGCCTCTCCTCTGATGGAAGTGACAATACAGGCTTAGGTCAAGGTTGGGTGGTATAGGATCTGGAAGTGGTTTAGGCTCTAAGGGTTTTAGGAGTCCTTGCGCCTTCAGCTTTTCGAACACCCTTGAAAGAGGCTTACCAAGGTTGGAAAATCACCTGCTTTTGATGGCAGTGACCTCAGCGGTAGCGGGCTTGGTCCCTGAAGGTCCCTCAATATTCATTCTATTCTGGCCATAGAACTTTCTGTTTTCAGCCTCTTCTTCTTCAATATCCATAACCGTCTCCCTCAATTGTCGGAAATCCGTAATCATCGAAGTCATCCTCCGCAGCTTACCATAAATGGAGGGCTTGGTGCCCTTGATAATCATCTTAATCTGGTCTTTCTCAGAGGCCCGAGTCTGCATCTTCAGAAGCTGGCTTCTCCAGCGGTCTACATACTCCTTGAAGCTTTCTTCCGACTTCTGCTTAGTGTTCTCTAAATCACGGAGTGACAAGTCAATCTCTAAGTCTGTAACATACTGCTTCAGAAAAACATCAGCTAGTTCCCTCCAATCTTCCTTAACCTTCTTCTCAAGGCTATGATACCAAACCACAGGTGCCCCCTCGAGTGACGTCTCAAACATCTTTTGGACTTGGCGCTGTGATAGGCCCACTAAACTCATGAATGAGACATATTGCTGCATATGGACTCTCGGGTCTCCATTCCCATTAAACTTGGCTATGTTGGGCATTTTAAACTGAGCTGGCAACTGTTCTCCGAAGGTCATTGCCTCATAATCTAACAACTCTTCATGTTTACCCCTCATTTTGAGGGTAACTGTTTCAACCTGATCCCGAAGCTTCTGAAATTCTGCCTGAGACCCAATCACTTTGCATGTTGCATACTCTGCCATATCATCATCAAAAGTGGGGATATCATCCCCCAACCCATTGGAGGCTCCTCGCGCCTCACATTCTCAGAATTTCCCCCAGCACGGGGTACAACCATATTTGCCATGGTAGTGATCAAGGCTTGCAACTGTTCGGTAATCTTGGCGAAACCATTTTCCAACTGATCTATCCGGGATACCTCATTATCGGATGTACTCATATCTGTTACCGGTCTTTTGGTGAGTCTTCCCTCTTCCCTAACCCAACGGGAAACTATGATGGCTTTCAGAACACAAGGGTTAACATGATGTATGCATGCATGGAGTGCATGAGATGTATGTAACATATATAACATACTAAATCAACTAAAATTTTCAAACAAATCGGTCTGTTATCATTTTAAAAGCTTTTGGGCTAACTGTCATAGGAGTGAACTCGTCCCAGTTTAAATGGCCCAACGAGTTCACATCTCATGGCAATGAGTCCAACCGTATCCAAATGATAATGCTCCGAACACAAGCATAAAATGGCCCATCAATATTTAGAAGCCTTTGTCCCAATCGTCATAAGATACGTTTTTGTCCCAGTTTAAATGGCCCAACAAGCCCATATCTCATGACAAATGGTCCAAATGGATCCAAACGACGATGTTCCCAAACACAAACATAAAAGAAAGATAGTGCAAACATAAAACAATAATTTCTACGAAATGGCCCATCAACATTGCAGAAGCTTTGGGCCTAATGGTCATAAGGTACGAACTCGCCCCAGTTCAAATGGCCCAGCAAGTTCGC
Organism: Zanthoxylum bungeanum; assembly: GCA_019454045.1. Taxonomy (NCBI): domain Eukaryota; kingdom Viridiplantae; phylum Streptophyta; class Magnoliopsida; order Sapindales; family Rutaceae; genus Zanthoxylum; species Zanthoxylum bungeanum. The sequence goes on from SKCR01030498.1 coordinate 121,635, forward strand.
ATTTCTGACAAAGAGTCCAACTGCATCCAAATGAGGATGGTCCACAAGCACATACTCAAAGAAATAATTGTTACTTTAGCCATACAACCCCGGTCTATGGGTAGTTCGCAAGAGTATAGACAAAGGCTCTCACCGGCGAATGATGGCCCACAACTAGGTCTCCCCACTCAAGGGTTCGAGCAACCAAGTGAGCGCACCCTTTTTTATACACTAAGGTACGTGCCAATGAGATGTGGTGTGTGACGGACTGTCAAATGGATTTCCCGTTGTAGATTCCCCAGAGGGAGGGTGGAGCGAGGCTCACTTAAATACCCAAGCCTCTTAGGCTCTTATTGCTTGTTGTCAGGAATAAACAACGAGTCCTCCAAATTAGTCAATCACAATAGGCTACGAGTTGATGGCTATCTAGGTGCCTTCACATATTTTCCTTCTAGAAAGGTAGTGAGTGAAGGAAGACACCAAACCATTACCTAGCCTCAAAATGCCTTTGATTAAACCCTCATTTCATCCACTATAGACACGGTCAATTAGAACATAAATTTAAACATTACAAGACAATATTTCGGGGCCGATTCTCTATCCCCAGTGGAGTCGCTAGACTGTGGGACACAGAAACTGGACGACGCATGCTGTCCCGGGCTCGCGGCCCGGTCGGGAGTACGGAGTAGCCACGGGGGACTAAACCGGAGAATAATGGAGTCGCCACCCGGTATGAACCGGGAAAATAAGATTTAAGGCCGCACTCACCCCTCGCAAGGGAAGACCTCAAACCGTTGGGTTCGTAATGGTCCCTTACTTATGCCACTTGTAATGAAAGGATTTATGTAATAATTTAATCAGGCTTAAGTAGCACTTATTTCCAAGAGTATCATGCTTCTAAATTCACATGTACAAAATAAAACTTACACATATATTTCACATCTAAGATTGCATACTTGGAAGTACATCAAAGGAGCGACAAACATACAACTTCATTGGCATATTGTATTCAAGAAAACACAAGCACACATACTAACCACACAAGCACACACGTGAGCACCTTCTCAAGTGGTACGTGGAATTGTATCCCAAGTACAGACCGTACTACCGTCCATTCGGAATCGGCTACGGAATTTATGTCTGGGTTTCCATCCGATATACCACACGAAATAATAGTCAAATGTTATCATGACATAGGCATATGAATTGTAATACATTAAACACATTGTATTCATACATGTGGGGATAGCTACTAGGAAAACTATGTATGAGATCTGATGAAAATGACTCAATTCAGTGGGTGCGTGTTCGCGTAACGTTTGAAAATGCGTTCGAACGGTAAACAGAAGGTTCACGTTCGTATAGCGTTTGAGAACGCGTTAGAACAGAACCAGACCTGATGCATGATAAGATTAAGAAAGTGCGTGTGCGTTCGCGTAGCGTTCGAGAATGCATTCGAACGGTAAACAGAAGGTTCGCGTTCGTATAGCGTTCGAGAACGCGTTCAAACGGAACCGGACCTGATGCATGATGAGACTAAGGAAGTGCGTGTGCGTTCGCGTAGCGTTCGAGAACGCGTTCGAACGGTAAACAGAAGGTTCGCGTTCGTGTAGCGTTCGAGAACGCGTTCGAACGGAACCAGACCTGATGCATGCAACACAAAGAATAAAAACAACAATATCAAGCTCAGTATGTCCGATCAAACGTATCTTACATTCAACCGAACACACATCAACCGGCACGGCAAAACATCGTGGTAAAGGGCTTTAACCCCTCCCCATATGGGATCTTTCATTGCACTTACTAAGCCCATGCGCTCGATTGAATCATGCATACAAAGAATTAAAAGCAATAATATCAAACGTAGTATGCCCGATTGAACGTATCTTGCATTCAACCGAACACACATCAACCGGCGCGGCGAAGCATTGTGGTAAAGGGCTTTAACCCCTCCCCATAGGGGATCTTTCATTCCACTTACTAAGCCCATGCGCTCGATTGAACCATACATAAATAAGCAACATGCAGAATTCAAGTGACGAAAAATAAATAAATAAATCAAAGCAACATGAAACAAAAGAAGGTGCCGTTTACTCAAGCGGTACGTGGAGTTGTATCCCAAGTACAGACCGCACTACCGTCCATTCGGATTCGGCTACGGAATTTACGTCTGGGTTTCCATCCTATATACCACAAGAGACGACACTCTTTCATTCATCCAATACCCACAACACGCATCATACACACACAAGATTCAACAAATAATTAAAATACAGTCGAAATAAATAACAAAAATCGAATAAAGATGAGTGTGGAAAGTACCCTCAGGTCTAACCTTTTAAGTCGTCTTCGGACTTGCGTTTTGCGGAGATCGAAAAGGGTAAAAGCTCCTTATTCATCCGGTTCACTGGTTCAGCGTCTTAGCTCACTGTTTTGCTGCTTTGCTCGCCGTCTGGTCTCCGTTTTGCTGCTATTTCTTCTGTATTTTCTGTTCACTGTTCAGGTCACTGTCTTAACGTTTCAACGAACTGTTTCGAGTGTTTTTTTCGTGGTTTTTTTAGTGTAGTTTTGTGTGGTTATTTCAAGGGTTATAAGTGCAGTTTATGTTACTGTTTTAAGGGATTTTATGGACTGTTTTAGGAGTGGTTTGGGCTGCTGTCCAGGCGTGTTTCAAGGGCTTTTTGGGGTATGTTTGGGCTGCTATTTGGAGGTATATTTTCGGTGATGGAGGGCTGCTATATGGGGGAGATTTTAGGTGATGGGTAGAGGTTTAGGGGGGGTGCTGTTTTCGGTTATGGAGTGGAGGAGATGAAGAAAATTGTTTATGTTCTTCTTGTTGCTATTACCGTGAGTGGTTAAGGCTCTTTGTGTTGTGATTTTTGTGTGAGTTATTTGTATGAGCTAGAGGATGCATGTCTTGGTTATGGGTTGTTTATATAAAGAAGGGCTAGGGTTTCACCTTGTCTCACAAGGAAGGGATTTTGGCATTAAAGAGAGATATGATTTGGTGTTAGACAAGGAAAGCAAGGGATTGTGGGGGGACAAATTTGGTTTAGATTAGGAAATCAATATCTTTAATTTGTTATAATTGATTTTAATTAGGCATGACATCTTTTTAATTTAGTATGTGATTTTGTTTAGTTAGGAAGGAATCTTGTGTATTGGTGGGTGAATATCTTAATTAAGGAATTAAAATATTTGATTGATTTTAATATTTAGTTTAATTTGGTATGTGATTTTTAGATTTGTTTTGATTTCACCATGTGTTAAATATGTGTTTTAAGTGGGCTTGGGCGTGTGGGCCAAGGCTTGGGCGAATTGGGCTTAATGTAAGGCTAGCAGCAAAACCAGAATTACCGACACCGTTCGAATGCCTCCTCGAACGCGGCACGAACACCCACAATCTGTTTGGAGTTCGAACGTATACACGAACGCAACACAAACGAAAATAGTGAACCTTGTTTATTCTGAATTTCCCATTCCGATGTCCGTTTTCCGTGACCTCCGTGACTTAAAAGGTAGTGTCTCCAAATGAGACTCATCATAGGGACTTATGTGCAAAAATACAGTGCCTACAATTACATCCAAATTATTTCGCAAACTCAAAGTCCCCCAATATTCTAACTCAAAGAAAATATTTTTTCCTGTCCAATTCAACTCTTCAGGTTGACGTTTTCGATTTTTATCTCTATTATTAGGATGTTTACTTGGTGTGCTGTCTCTGAGATGTTGATGTTGACAAAGTATGTCGAATCCAGACAATGGACTGGGCATACTCTGAGGTTCATGTTGACCGTTAATAATTTACTCCTCCACCACTCAACTCAAGAAATCTCTTATGCCCTGTGTATCCTATTTTATTCCGTAATCGTTGCGAAGGTGTTTGACCCGCACAAACTAGACATGCCATGTATCCTTTAGTGCTCCATCCAGATAATGAACTATAAGCTCGAAAATCATAATGGTCCATAATAATGCGGCATGCATATGAAAATACTGCTCGGAAGCTGCATCATAGGTATGCACACCCACATTCCATAATGTTTGTAACTCATCGATCAATGGTCTCAAGTAAATATTCATATCTTTACCCAGGGATAAACAATGACATAAACATGAATGTATCCTTCATACATTTCCATGGAGGTAAGTTATATGGAAAAACAATAACGGGTCATATGCTATAAGAGTTGTACATATTCCCAAACGGGTTAAAACCATCAGAGGCAAGACCTAACCTGACATTACGGGGGTCCTCAGCGAAACGGGGGTACATGTCATCAAATGGCTTCCACTCGGTTCCATCTGTAGGATGTCTAAGTATGCCCTCCGCACTGATCCTATTTTCATGATGCCACATCATGTCAGTCGCTGTGTGTCGTGACCTGAACAACCTCTGCAGCCGGAGCGTTAAAGGGAAATATCGCAATATCTTTTGAGACAATTTCTTCCCCATACAACAGACTTTGTACTGACTTTCACCACATATCGGAAAATATTCAAGTGATTCATACTCGGCACGAAATAATACACAGTCATACTTACAAACATGAATGGATTCATACCTCATTCCCAGATCACACAATATTTTCTTTGCCTCGTAGTATGACTTATGCAATTCGCTTCCAACCGGTAACATTTGCCCCAATAACTCTAGCATCATATCAATACTTTTGTTGGTCATTCTGTTGATCACTTTAATGTGTAATAATTTCACAACAAAAATTCAAGATCGACATTCCAGCACCTTCAAATGGAATTTTTTTTTGCCTCATCAAGTAGTTCACTAAATAAATTTTGATCATTTTCACTTAACACTGGCATGTCACCACTAACACTATGACCAAGTTGTGGACCTTGTAAGTCATGCAAATCATCGGTTATCTCATCGTTTGCAAGTTGATTGTAACTACTGTTCCATTCACCGGAATCAATAAACCGTGACTGAGAATTATACTAATCACCGTGATAAATTCACGTACGGTAAGTTGGTGATATTCCCGGCATGTATAAATGATTATGAACTTCATCTAACCGTTTCCTTTTCATATTCAAACAATTTTTACATGGACACCGAACACGACCTTCTGCATCAATGTGTTGCTTTGCGACTTCCATAAACTCATACACTCCATTACGATATTCAACACTCAATCTATTCAGCGAGCTCATCCAATTTCTATCTATTTCAGCGAAATACCTAAATATAATAATATAATTATTAAACATCATATTACACTCTTCAACATTACTAATTCATTAATTATTTATTTAAGCATATACATATATATTTAGTTGATAAATTAAATAGTTTACAGAAAAATTATATTTAGTTAATTATTAACTAATTTACATATATGAATCATAAACCACTAACAAACTGAAATAATAAACATAATCATAAAAAATGAAAATAATAAAGAAATATGAAAGAAGATTTACCTTATGGAAAATTGATTACAATTTTTTTGAAAATTTGTAGGAGAGTTGTGAGGTTGCAGATGAGAGATTCTCATATTTCAGAGGATAAAATTGAAGAGAATGAGAGAAAAGGCAGAGGGGGAGAAGGGTTGGTGGCATTCTGCATTTTAATCTATCTTTAGAGTCGAAACATTAAATTCGACGCTAATTGTCTGATTTTTAGCGTCGAATCTCTTATTTCGACGCTAAATGTCTGATTTTTAGCGTCGATTTAAAATTTAGACGCTAAAGATTAAAGGATTGTCGGTGGTATCTTCATAAACCTTTAGCGACGCTACTTCGTCGACGCTAAATTTCAAGTTTTTGACGTCGAAGTTGATTTTTGACGCTAAAAGTATAACATATAGCGTCGCAATTTTATGTCGACGCCAAAGATTATTGGAATAGTTAAAACACGTTAGCGTCGAATAATTTTCGACGCTATAAGTCGTACTTTTAGCGTCGATATGTTAATTGACGAAAAAAGTTGAATATTTGGCGTCAAATATGATTTTCGTCGCTAAACTCTTGATATTTGGCGTCGAATATTAATTACGATGCTAAAAGTGATTATTTGCGTCGAAAGTAGTTTCGACGCTAAATTATTGGACGCTAAAGACCATAATTTTTGTAGTGAAGGTTGATGAAATTACCAAGGAGACTTGGCAAGGTTAACTACAAAAGCCAGCCTATGCAAGCGGGATGTGTTATTAATTATATTTATCATGTATAATTTAAATAAATTAAAAATTAATAAACATGATATGTTACAATCAATACAAACTCAATAAAAAAACCTAAGGACTTGGAAGAACCTTTAAATTATAGAAGATGAAAATTTAAAACCAAGTCGAGAAAACCTATGTCCTTGAGAACATATTAGTTCTGTCTCGGTGCTTTTGACGGATCTTTTGGCTAACTGACACACTCACAAGTGGTTTTTTACTCTCAAGTATAAGAGTGTCGAAGTTATAAAATAACCCGGTAAATTCGGGATCGATGCACATGAAATAGATTTAGTAAAATAAAATGATAATTTGAGTGAAAATAAAAAGACTAAGTTATTTGAAGTAATTGACAATTTTTAAATTGGACTGCAACAACAAAATAAAATATTGTGGTTAGGGGATCCACTTTAAATATTTCAAATTTAGAAATATTACTTTTTATAATATATAAATTGTCATTATTATCGAGTTAATTAATTTCAGAAATTAATTATGCCAAAACAAATAAAATCGCTATAAAGGCGGTGATAACATTTGTCTATAAAAAATCCAGTTAGATACTCAATTATGCCAAATAAATAAAACTAGTCATATAAGCGGTAACAAAATTTATCAGTAATTAATCCAGATTTAAATTAAATATTAATCATTAGATCATAATTTATATATTATAATATAAATAGATTAATCTATATTTTCATATTAAGAGCTTCACTTTTTACCCCAGCAAGATGAAATTAGTTATTCATGATTTGAATAAAAACATACATAATTTTATTAGTATAATGGAAACACATAAGTGATGAGTGGAAAATATATCATTATTTACCGCCCATTTTACTTAATATTTTGTATAGTTTCTCGAGTTTTATGAATGTTTTGATGTGTTTTAGTTTATTTTGCAGATAAAATAAAATCGGGACTTAATGGAATCAATCAGGACGAAATGTGGAACAAATAAGGGTAAAAATTGGACTTGAAATTTTGATTTTGGAGATTGGAAATTTGAAATGACGTTCTAACGAAGTACAATTTCGGAAATTCCAACTTTGCGTAATTGTCGTATTTTGGCCATAACTTTTTATTTCGATATCAGATTTAGGTGATTCAAGTTCCAGATTAAAAAAGATTCAAAGATCTACAATTTTGAAGTTCATAATAATTTTAAATTCTGAAATTTCAATTACCAAAATTGATAAAACATTTGGAAGTGTGTTATGTGTAATTATTTAAGTCACTTTCAAAATAAAAAAAAATAATAAAAATTGTCAAACTTCCACCAAACATGCTTTGGTGGAGTATTTGGTGCCATGTTTGATACCATGTTTGGTGGAGCAATTGGTGAAAAAATTGGTGGAAGCCTTTAGATTTACATATAAATATCAAGCTAAATTTTGTATATTTTTCATGCTTTCTTTGGAGGAATTTCTCCATAAAATCTAAAGGAAAGTGTCTTGTATATTTATTTAAGTTTTCTTGTATTTTCTTTTTATTTAATTAATAAAATTTTATGTTTTTTCATTTACAACATAAGCAGGTAATCTCATTCTGCTGGGGTGATAAGGTAATACTTTTAATATAATAAATTAGATTAATATCTCTTATTTTAATTAAAATTTGGATTAATTAGTTACCGCCTATATTAATCTCCCTTATTTTAATTAATATTTGGATTATTAGTTACCGCCTGTATGGCCATTTTAAGTGACAACCTTATTTACCGCCTATATGGTCGGTTTTACATTCTAGACGTAGTTTCCGCCTATATGGTCGGTTTAGGTAATAACCTTGTTACCGCCTATATGGACGGTTGGACTTAATTAAGACAAATGAAATTTTCGCCTTTATGGTCTGGTTAAATATAATTAATTAATCGGTAAACATTGACAATAAGAGATGTTTCTAATTTTGAAAGATTAAAAGTGGATCCTTTAACCCCCAACATTTTCTTTCATTGTTGTACTTTTACTTTTATTTATTTTCAAGTTATTTTCTTATGATGTTTTGTTTAATTAAGTTTTTAGTAATCCTAGGTATGTGTCATAGCTAAATACATAATCTAGGGGTGTGATGAATTCCAATATCACGGATTTATAAAGTTGGTTATTTTATGTCTTGGGTAATATAAATGTTTATTTATTAAGTCTTAAGCTTAATGCTTCTTATTAACTGGCCATTAATAAGATTGATTTGGTAAACTTAAAATAAACTTGACGAAGGAATTTTAGGTTTCACTCTTAGACTTAATAGCCCACGATCTCCCTTAAGGATTAGATACCCCTTAATAGATTTCCTTCCATGATAGACATATACATGTCGGGCGGGGGGTACCCACAATTGGAATTTAATCTTAATGAATTCAGGTAACTTGGTTAACATAGGCATATGATTAATTGGGTTATTTGGGTGTTTGCATCTGACCATCAATAGAGGCTTTTGCATAATTTCGTGTTCCAGGTTAATAAACTGATATATTGCACAAACATGAGATAACCATTTCATCTTTAAAAAGATATTAGAAGGATTCACAACCCTAGATAGTTTTATAATATTGAATTTTCCTTTAATTTACTTTCGCACTGTTTTATTTACTTGTTTTAGCAAAAATCACCATCCAATCAACAATCCAATCTATTAGGTACTTGTAAACATTTAACTTTATATATTGATAGCTAAGGTATTAAGTCCCCATGGGATCGATACATTTTATACTACTTGAACGATATGTGCGCTTGCGTTATACGTGTGTGATCACGCCGATCAAGCTTTTGGCGCCATTGCTGGGGACTTATTTATCTTTTACCAATTAATTTTGGGGTTAGATACCTTTACTTGTGTCTAATTTATTTTTACTTATTATTTTTGTTTTCTTGTGTTTCAGGTTCTCAGACACTAAATGAGAAGAACCAGAAGCTTTGAAATCCGATCGCTTGACCCAGAAATTGAAAGAACAATCAGACAGTTGAGAAGGGAAAAGCGAGAAGGTCAAGAAGCAATCATCAACATGGAACCTGAACCTTTAGAAGTTGCACCACCAATTCCCATTCGAGACAGAACTATTCCGATGGTTGACAGCTTCATTTCATGTATTGTACTTCACCCATTACCAGTAAATATGTGTGACATCAAAACATGCATTCAGATGATACAACAGTCAGTTCAGTTTGGGGGGAATACAACTGAAGATCATAATGCCCACATCAATAACTTTCTGGAAGTTTGCGGCACTTTCAACTACAACAGAGCGGATGAAGAAGCAATGAGACTACGTGTTTTTCCATATTCTTTGAAAGACAGAGCTAAGGCTTGGCTACACTCACTACCAGCAGGTTCCATCATAACTTGGAACACTCTAACAACCAAATTCCTTGCAAAATACTTTCCCTCAGCCAGAACTGCAAAGCTGAGGAATGACATCACATCCTTTGTGCAACATGATTCAGAATCCCTATGCGAAGCTTGGGAAAGATACAAGGATTTGCTCAGAAAATGTCATTACCATGAGATTGTGAAATAGCTACAAGTCCAAACCTTCTACAATGGACTTTCTAGATTAATGAGAACCATAATTGATGCTGCTGCTAGAGGTGCTTTAATGGAAAAAAGAGAAGATCAGGCTTGAGACCTAATTGAAGAAATGGCCAACAACAATTCTTTGTGGCCAACAGAAATGAGCATGATCCAACGAATTGCTGGAATTTATGAAGTTGGAGCCAATACAACATTGAGTGCCAAGCTGGATCAGATTTGCAAAAGTCTGGATACTCTTAACATGAAGGTTGATGCTGGATCCACAAGTTCACCATATGGAGGAGCACCAGAGTCAAAATCTTACAACCAACATGATGAGACGGTGAATTATGTCAAAAATTTCAATAGATATAGGAACAATCCATATTCCAACACCTACAACCCAGGTTGGAGGAATCATCCCAATTTCGCATGGAGCTATAATTCAGGACAAAAGAATAATCCACCACTAGGATTCCAACAACAGAACAAAGGCCAGGAATATGAAAAAGAACCAGGAATAGCAGAAGTACTTGCCCTGTTGAAAAAGCAACAAGCAACATACGATGTTATGTTTCAAAGCTAATCTGCTTCTATAAAGGCACTCGAAAATCAAATAGGACAACTGGCCAATGCTCAGAGTTACAGACAGCAAGAAAACATTCCTAGCAATACAGAACCAAATCCAAGGAACAGAGGGAATGAGCAATGTCAAGCCATTACCTTGAAAAGCGGTACTGAAATCAACAAAGATGTTGGAGCCAAGGCAACTGCTGAGGAAGTTCCAAAAGAAAGCAGTAAAGCAGATCCACAGATGGAGGGAAAAAAAAACAAAAGCAAATGATCAAGAAAAATTCACTCCACCTCCACCTTTTCCACAGCGTCTCCAGAAAACTATACTGGACTAGCAATTTGCTTGATTCCTGAAGATTTTCAAAAATCTGCATATCAACATTCCATTTGTAGAAGCATTGGAACAAATGCCCAGTTATGTCAAATTCATGAAAGTCATTTTGTCACGAAAGTGAAGATTGGGAGATTACGAAATAATAGCATTGACAGAAGAATGTAGCGTCATCATTCAGAGGAAGCTTCCCTCAAAGTTGAAAGATCCTGGAAGTTTCACCATCCATTGCACCATAGGCGAACATTACTTCGGTAAGGCTTTATGTGATTTAGGTGCCAGTATTAACTTGATGCCTTTATCTATTTACAGGAAACTGTAAATTAGAGAAGCAATGCCCACCTCAGTTACTCTGCAGCTTGCTGACAGAATGCTCACATTTCCGAGAGGTGTAGTGGAAGATGTATTGATTAAAGTCGACAAATTCATTTTCCCTGCAGATTTCATTATCCTTGACATGGAAGAAGACAAAGATGTACCTATCATCCTCGGGAGACCATTCTTGGCTACAGGTCCAACTGTTATTGATGTACAAAAAGAAGAATTAACCATGAAAGTGCAGGACCAAGAAGTTATATTCAATGTTTTCAAAGCCATGAAATTCCCGAGTGATGAAAAGAATGAGGAATGTTTCAGAATTGATACTGATGCAATGCAACTTCCCAGAGATAAACTTGAAGCTTGCATCACCAACATGACTGACAGCGAGCTAGATGATGAAATTCTGGAATGTATCAACTATCTTGACATACCCTTTCGCTTTAAATCGACACCACATGTGGAAAGTTTGGAACTACCGAAAAAGAAGCGAATCAAACCCTCGATTGAAGAACCACCGTAGCCAGAACTAAAGCTACTTTCGAGCTATCTTAAGTATGCATTCTTAGGAAACTCTTCCGATTTACCTGTGATTATTTCTTCGTCGTTAACATTGGAGTAGGAAGATAAGTTGCTGAGAGTGTTACGAGAACACAAGAAAGCCATTGGTTGGACTATAGCTGATAGTCGAGGCATTAGTCCATCATTTTGCACGCACAAAATTCTGATGAACGACGAATATAAATCCACAGTGGAGCATCAACAGAGACTAAATCCAATCATGAATGAGGTCGTGAAGAAAGAAATTATCAAATGGTTGGATGCCAGCATAATTTATCCCATGTCTGACAGCACGTGGGTGAGTCATATGTAATGTATGCCAAAGAAAGAATGAATTATTGTAGTCACAAATGAAAACAACGAGCTGATTCCAACAAGATCGGTGACTGGATGGAGAGTATGCATGGACTACAAGAAGCTGAACAAAGCAACAAGGAAATACCATTTCCCGCTACCATTCATTGATCAGATGCTAGAGAGATTGGCGGGACATGAGTTCTATTATCTTCTGGGGTATAATCAGATTGCCATCGCCCTAGAAGATAAAGAGAAAACCATTTTTACATGTCCGTATAGTACTTTTTCTTTGCGCATGATGCCATTTGGACTATGTAATGCTCCTGCTACATTTCAACGTTGCATGATGGCCATCTTCTCAGACATGTTGGAACAAAGAATGGAGGTTTTCATGGATGATTTTTCTATGTTTCGAGACTCGTTCGATCACTGCTTGTAAAATCTGGAAAAGGTGTTACAAAGGTGTGAAGATATCAACCTGGTACTCAACTAGGAGAAATACCACTTCATGTTGCAGGAATGCATTGTCCTGAGACATCGGATCTCACAAAAGGGAATCGAGGTAGACAAAACAAAGATCGAGACAATTGAAAAACTACCTCCACTATCATCCGTCAAATGGATTCGGAGTTTTCTCGGACATGCAGGATTTTACAGAGATTTATCAAAGACTTCTCCAAGATTGCTAAACCTCTATGCAATCTTCTGGAGAAAGATGTGCCTTTCAACTTCACCAAAGAATGCCACAAAGATTTTGAGATCTTAAAGCAGAAGCCATTCTCTGCCCCCATCATAGTAGCACCAGACTGGACCCTTCTATTTGAGGTGATGTGCGATACTAGTGACTTTACTGTAGGTGCAGTTTTGGGACAACGTGAAGCAAAAAAAATTTCATACCATTTACTACTCCAACAGAACTACGAATGAAGCACAACTCAACTACACAACCACTGAAAATGAGTTGCCCGCAATTGTGTTTGCTTTTGATAAATGTTGCTCCTATCTGCTGGGTCACAAAATGGTGGTCTACACAGATCATTTAGCAATTAAATATCTGATCGTGAAGAAAGATGCCAAACCCATATTGATCCGTTGGGCGCTTCTACTGTAAGAATTTGACGTGGAGATCTGAGACATGAAAAGGACAGAAAACCAAGTGGCAAATCACTTATCGAGGCTTTAGAATGGAGAAACAGCTGGCAATGAACTGAAAATCAAATAAACTTTTCCGGATGAACAGTTATTTACCATGAAACAACATGATGTCCATTGGTATGCTGACTATGTAAACTACATAATATCAAGAAAATGACCGTTGGAATGGACACATCAGTAACGAAAGAAGTTCTTAAAAGAAATCAAGCACTATGACTAGGATGAACCGTACTTGTTCAAACGTTGTGCTGATCAATTACTGAGGCATTGTGTTACACATGAGGAGGTCAATATTTTCTTGCAGCACTGTCATTCATCATCATGCGGCAGACACTTCAGCGGAAATAAAATTGCAGTCAAAGTCCTACAATCAGGTTTGTTCTGGCCCACTCTGTTTAAAGATGCTTACTTATTTGCTCTTCAATGTGACAGGTGCCAGAGAATGGGAAATATATCAAGGAGAAATGAAGGACCTCTGCAAAATATTTTGGAAGTGGAGATATTTGATGTATGAGGGATTGATTTTATGAGACTCTTTGTTCCATCATTCGGAAACTTGTATATACTAGTTGTAGTAGACTACATCTCCAAATGGGTTGAAGCAATAGCACTGTCATCAAATGATTCAAAAGTGGTTATAAAATTCCTTAAAAAGAATATTTTCACTCGCTTCGGAACACCTCGGGCAATTATCAGTGATGATGGCACATATTTCTATAACATATACTTCGATGCACTCTTATCCAAATACAGAGTTACTCATAAAGTTTCCACTGTCTACCATCCACAGTCAAATGGATAGGTTGAAGTTTCAAACAGGGAGATCAAAAGAATCTTGGAAAGAACCGTTGGATCAGCAAGGAGGGACTGGTCTATAAAATTGGATGACGTATTATGGGCCTATCGAACAGCTTACAAAACACTCATTGGTATGTCCCCATATCGAATGGTGTTTGGGAAAACATGTCATATGTCAGTGGACCTTGAACACAAAGCGTACTGGGCACTGAAGAAGTAAAATCTTGATCCACAAGCAGCAGGAGAAAAACGGCTTCACCAACTCAACGAATTAGAGGAATTTCACCTACAAGCTTATGAGAACGCTAGAATATACAAAGAAAAGACCAAGAAGTGGCATGATCGAAAAATAATGCGTAGACAACTGGAACCAAGGCAGCAGGTGTTGTTATACAATTCAAGGTTAAATTTTTTCCCTGGAAAGCTGAAATCAATGTGGTCGGGTCCATTTGTGATTACTCAGATTTTACCATATGGATCTGTTGAGTTACTTGATCCCAACACCAACAATACATTCAAAGTTAACAGCCAGTGTGTCAAGCACTACTGGGGAGAATCATTTGAGCGACAAAAAGAAAGTGTCACACTTTCAGATCCAGCCTAACATTCAGGTAGTCATGTCTAGCTGACGACATTAAACTTAGCGCTAACAGAGAGGCAACCCATGTAAATTGTGTATATATTCAGATTTAATGTGCTTTATTTTTTGTGTTTAATTTTTGTAGGTAAAGTCACATTTCAGGATGGAAGACGTTCTCGCAAATCTTCACAAGCAATTTCCTTCACTCCTTCAAAACTCTCTAATGAAAGTCTACAAAGTTCGTTTGGAACGAATGAGACTTCTGATGATCAAAGGTATTCCTAATGATATTCGTTGGATTATTGAAGCACGGGTCCGATTGGCAGGTGAGTACTCTCACTCTTTTATTTCATATCTGTCTGGTTTAAGAAGAATCACATATGCTAAGAAAAGAAGAGCTAAAAGACTAGGTATTTGCTATAAATGTGCATGCATGACGTGTAATACTCGTTGTCGTTCTTTAGGAATGGTATCTAATAACCGTGAAGATAAAATTAAATTCATTAGGGATGGCTTGAGAATGAGTTTTGGATGACATATCATTGACTCTTGATACACATTCCAGTGGATATATGCTTCACACAATTCACATGTTATATACACAGTTCCGAAAAGAAAGACAACATTTAAGTCTCGGGAATCTGACTCTAAAAGACCATATTTTCCAATTTATAAGAAATTGGATGAGAAGCTTGTCTCTGACGCATAGACATCAATCAAGCCATTACTTCCTGTAAATATTATTTTCTTTTTGTTTTTAACTAATAATTATGATTTTTTTGTTATTTTCTTTTATTTTCTCCGACAGGATCCATACTTTTTTACTTTCATGATTTATTTTACTGTTTAGCTAATAATTGTCATTTGGCAGGTACTAGTGTTATTATTACTCACCCTTTTTTTTCAGGTGTTATAAATTCAACTCATCATTGCACACTTGAAGGCATCCAAGTTTGAGAAAGAAATACATAAAAAAAAAAATGGAAGCCACTTCAAGAAGACAAGTTGTAAACATCTGTGTGTTTTGCGGTACTAGTGTTGATTCTAAGCCAGAGTTCATTGAGGCAGCACAGAAATTGGGTAGAGTCATAGCTAAAAGGAATATACACTTAGTATATGGCGGTGGCAATCTTGGACTAATGGGGATCATTTCAAGGGTTGTACAGGAAGGAGGTAGTCAAGTCTTGGGAATCATCCCAAAACCTTTGGCAGAGGCGAATCTTATAGGACCATCAAACGAAGAGGAAATTATCGTACCAGGTATGTCTAAACGACTAGTAGAAATGATTAACCGTGCTGATGCTTTTATTGCTTTTCCAGGTGGCTTGGGCACGATGGAGGAAATTTTTACAGTGCTATCTTGGGCGAACTTGAACATACACCAAAAGCCGATTGGACTATATAATGCTTATGGATTTTATGATTTTCTTTGTGTGTTTCTTGATGATGCCTGGAGAAATGGGTTTGTGTCAAAACCTGTAAAAGAAATCCTCTTCACGGCCAGAACTGCTCATGATTTAATTTACTTCAAGCTGTTACTTCTTGTAAATATTATTATCTTTGTATTAATCTAATAATTGAGATTTTTTTTGTTATTTTCTTTTATTTTCTCCGACAGAATCCAGACTTTTTGACTTTCACGATATATTTTACTGTTTAGTTAATAATTATCATTTGGCAGGTACTAGTGCTATTATTACTCACCCTTTTTCAGGTTTTATAAATTCAGCTCATCATTGCACTCTTGAAGACATCCAGATTTAAGAAGTAAATTAAAAAAAATGGAAGCCATTTCAAGAAGATGAGTTGTAAATATCTGTGTGTTTTACGGTACCAGTGTTGGTTCTAAACCAGAGTTCGTTGAGGCAACACAGGAATTGGGTAGAGTCATTGCTGAAAGGAATATGCACCTAGTATATGGCGGTGGCAATCTTGGACTAATGGGGATCGTTTCAAAGGCTGTACAGGAAGGAGGCAGTCAAGTATTGGGAATCATCCCAAAACCTTTGGCAGAGGAGGATCTTATAGGACCATCAAACGGAGAGAAACTAGTCGTGCCAGGTATGTCTGAACGACTGGTGGAAATGATTAACCGTGCTGATGCTTTTATTGCTTTTCCAGAAGGCTTGGGTACAATGGAGGAAATTTTTACAGTGCTATCTTGGGCGAACTTGAATATACACCGGAAACCAATTGGACTGTTTAACGCTGATGGATTTTATGATTTTCTTTATGTGTTTCTTGATGATGTCCGGAGGAATGGGTTCGTGTCAAAACCTGTAAAAGATATCCTCTTTACTGCCAGAACTGTCCATGATTTAATTGACCAAATTTTAGCCTTTGAACCACAAATTAACCCTATCATTTTCAAGATTAATTGGTCCGATAATGATCGTGGTAAAAAGCGTCGGATAAATCTGGATCTTAACTTTTAATTTTCTTTTTAAATGTAGAATTTCAGCTAATCAAGTACTATTTTCTAAACTCTTCTTCTACTTTTTAGACATTGGGGACTGATGAGCGGAAAATATATCAATATTTATCACCCATTTTACTTAATATTTTGTCTAGTTTCTCGGGTTTGATGAACGTTTTGATGTGTTTTAGTTTATTTTGCAGATAAAATAATATTGGGACTCAATGGAATAATTTAGGATGAAATTTGGGTCAAATAAGGGCAAAAATTGGACTTGACATATTAATTTTGGAGATTGGAAACTTGAAAGGGCGTTCTAAAGAAGTGCAGTTTCGGAAATTCCAATTTTGCGCAATTGTCGTATTTTGGGCATAAATTTTTACTCTGATATCAGATTGAGCTAATTCAAGTTTCAGATTAAATAATACCCAAAGATCTACAACTTTCAAAAACAAAATAATTTCTAATTCTGAAGATTTCATGACCGAAATTGATGAAACATCCATAAGTGTGTTATGTGTAATTATTAAAGTCATTTTCAAAGCAAATAAATAAATAAATAAAAATAGTCAAGCTCCCACCAAACATGATAGCAATTAATAATGGATTTGGTGGAGCAATTGGTGGAGTAATTATTAATGGATTTGGTGGAGCAATTAGTGGAGCAATTAATAATGGATTTAGTGGAGCATTTAATAATGGATTTGGTGGAGGCAAAATTCTGCCTATAAATATCAAGTCATTTCATTTGTAAATTCATACTTTCTTCTAAGGAATTCATTAAGAATACTAAGAAGATTGTATATTGTTTGTTTATTTACAGCTTTCAGTAATTAATTTCCGCTTTTGCACTTTCTTTTCTTTACTTTTCAGTCTTTACTTTCTGCAATTTACTTTTACGTACAATACTTTCTTTTCTTTACTTTTCAGCAATTTACTTTTCAGTAATGAGAAGGTAACTCCCCTTTGCTGGGGTAAAAGGTAAAATATTTATTACTAATATTTAGATTAATCTCCCTTAATTTATAATATATAACCTAGTTAAAATCTGACTTAACGAGGATACCGCCATATTGGTCGGTTGATAATTATTTAAATTTGTTTTAACCTGACTAAACTGGATACCTCCTGATTGGTCGGTTGGTAATGAATTATTAATTTGACTTAATCAGGATACCACCTATATGGCTGGTTGGTAATTATCATGCAAAGTTAATATATTATATTAAGGGAGATATCTAAAATAGAAGTAATAAAAGTGGATCATTTTACCTCAGCATTTTCTTTTATTGTACTTTTACTTTATTTACTTTTCAGCAATTTACTTTTCAGCATTTACTTTTCAGCAATTTACTTTTCAGCATTTACTTTTCAGCATTTAATTTTCAGTATTTAAATTTTAGCATTTACTTTCCGTCATTTACTTTTCAGTATTTAATTTCCAGCAATTTACTTTATGTCTTTTATTTTATTTAAGCTTTTACTACCCGTAAATATGTGTCGTAACTAAGTCATTTATCTGGGGTTGTGATGAATTCCAATATCACCGGTTTATAAGGGGTTAATTTACAGTTTGGGTAATATAAAGGTTTATCTATTGAGTCTTAAGCTTAATGCTTCTTGTTAACTGGCATTAATAAGATTGATTTGGTAAACTTAAAATGAACTTGGAAAATGGATTTTAGGTTTAAACTCTAGACTTAATAGCCCACGATCTTCATTGAGGATAGATAACCCTTTAATAGATTTCCTTACATGATAGAAATATACCTATTGGGCGGGGGTAGCCATAATTGGGATTTAATCTTAATGAATTCAGGTAACTTGGTTGACATAGGAATATGATTAATTAAGTTACATTGGGTATTTGTATCTGACCATCGGAAGAGGCTTTTGTATAATTTCGTGTTCCAGGTTAATAAACCGATATATTACACAAACGTAAAATAACCACTTCATCTTTTAAAAAGATATTGGAAAGATTCACAACCCTTGATAGTTTCTAAATATTGAATTTTCTCAAACTATTTTCGTGCAATTTTATTTACTAGTTTCAAATTTAAAGTCACCATCCAATCAAACAATCAATCCATTAGATACTCGTAAAAATTTGGCTTCATAAATTAATAGATTATGTATTAAGTCCTCGTGGGATCGATACTTTTTATACTACTTGAACGATATGTCCGCTTACGTTATACGCGTGTGATTGCACCGGTCAAGTTTTTGGCGCCGTTGCCGGGGACTTATTTATCTTTCACTATTAGTTTTGAGGTTAGATACCTTTACTTGTATCTAATTTTCTTTTTGCTTATTATTTCTGTTTTCTTGTGTTTTAGGTTCTCAGAAACTACATGAGACAGACCATAAGCTTTGAAATCAGACCGCTTGACCCAGAAATTGAAAGAACCATCAGACAGTTGAGAAGGGAAAAGCGAGAAGGCCAAGAAGCATTAGTCAACATGGAACCTGAACCTTTGGAAGTTGCACCACCAATTCCCATTCGAGACCGAACTATTCCGGTGGTTGACGGCTTCATTTTCTGTATTGTACTTCCTCCCTTACCAGCAAATGCATGTGACATCAAAACATGCATTCAGATAATTCCCAGTCAGTGCAGTTTGGGGGGAATGCAACTGAAGATCCTAATGCCCACATCAGCAACTTCCTGGAAGTTGTGGTACTTTCAACTACAACCGAGCAGCTGAAGAAGCAATGAGACTACGAGTTTTTCCATATTCCTTAAAAGACATAGCTAAAGCTTGGCTACATTCACTACCAGCAGGTTCCATCACAACTTGGAACACTCTAGCCTATAAAATTCCTTACAAAGTACTTTCCACCAGCAAGAACTGCAAAGTTGAGGAATGACATCACATTTTTGTACAACAAGATTCAGAATCCCTTTGCGAAGCTTGGGAAAGGTTCAAAGATTTACTCCGGAAATGTCCCCACCATGAAATTGCAAAGTGGTTATAAGTCCAAACTTCTATAATGGACTTTCTGGACTGATGAGAACCACAATTGATGCTACTGCTGGAGGAGCGTTAATGGCAAAATGAGAAGATCAAGCCTGGGACCTAATTGAAGAAATGGCCAACAACAATTCCTTGTGGCCAACAGAAAGGAGCTTGATCCAACGAATTGCTGGAATTTATGAAGTGGAGCCAACACTGCAGTGAATGCCAAGATGGATCAGATATGTAAATTCATGGAAACTCTCAGTATGCAAGGTAATACTGGATCCACAAGTTCACCATATGGAGGAGCACCAGAACCAGTTCAACATAAAGACGGTGAATTATGTCAACAATTTCAATAGACAGGGGACCAGTCCTTATTCCAATACCTACAACCCATGGTGGAGGAATCATCCCAATATCGCTTGGAGCAACAATTCAGGGCCAATGAACTATCCACTACCCAGATTCCAACAACAACCGAACAAAGGCCATGAGCATGTCAACATTCCATTTACAGAAGCGTTGGAACAAATGCCCAGCTATGTCAAATTCATGAAAGACATTCTTTCATGAAATGAAGATTGGGAGATTACGAGATAGTAGCATTATCAGAAGAATGCAGCGCCATCATTCAGAGGAAGCTTCCCCAAAGTTGAAAGATCCCGGCAGTTTCACTGTTCCTTGCACCATAAGAGAACATAACTTCGGTAAGGCTTTGTGTGATTTAGGTGCAAGTGTTAACTTGATGCCATTTTCTATCTACAGGAAACAGCAGATTGGAGAAACAATGCCAACCTCAGTCTCTCTATAACTTGCTGACTGATAACGCTCGTATTTCTGAGAGGTGTAGTTGAAGATGTGCTGGTCAAGGTTGACAAATTTATTTTCCCAGTAGATTTTATTGTCCTTGATATGGAGGAAGACGAATACGTGTCGATCATCTTCGGAAGACCATTCTTGGCTACAGGTCGAACCATTATTGATGTACAAAAATGAGAACTAACCATGAGGGTACAGGACCAAGAAGTAACATTCATGTTTTTCAAAGCCATGAATTTCCCGGATGACGAAAAAAAGAATGAACGTTTCAGACTTGATGTGATACATAGTACCATCCAGAACTCCAATGCAATGCAAAGTTCTACTGACAAACTTAAAGCATGTCAATTGCCTGTGGAGCCGGAAGATAAAGTGTACTGCGCACTGAAGAAGCATATTCTTGCACTACAAGCAAACAAAAGAGGAACAGTTCCACCAAACCAACAAATTGGAAGAATTTCACATTCAGCCTTTTGAGAATGCCAAATTGTACAAAGAAAAGGCCAAGAAGACATGATGAGAAGTTAGTGCGCATACAACTGAAACCAGGGCAGAAGGTACTATTAAACAAATCAAGGGTAAAACTCTTCCCATGGAAGCCAAAATCGCGGTGGTTAGGTCCATTCCTAATCACTAAGGTTTTACCTAGAGCCGTTGAGTTACATGATCCCGACTTCAACAAAACATTCAAGGTTAAAAACAAGTGTGTCAAGCACTACTGGGGAGAATCATTTGAGCGAAAAAGAATTGTCACACTTTCAGATCCAGCCTAACGTTTGGGAAATCATGTCAAGCTGACGACATTAAACTTAGCGCTAGCTGGGAGGCAACCCATGCATTTGTGTATATATTATGATTTGGTGTTTTTTTAATTTTTGTGTATTTAGTTTTTGCACGTTAAGTCATTTCAAGATGGAAGATGCTCTCGCAAATCTTCACAAGCAATTTCCTTCTCTCCTTCAAAAATCTCTGACGAAAGTTTACAAAGCTCGCTTGGAACGGATGAGAGTACTGATGATCAAAGGTATGCCTACTGACGTTCGTTGGATTATTGATGCACGGGTCCGATTGGCAAGTGAGTCCCCTGACTTTTTATTTCACATCTGTCTGGTTTAGGAAGAAGCTCCTATGCTAAAACGAGAAGAGCCAAAAGAATGTGTGTGGTTTATAAATGTGCTTGTATGTTTTGTGATACTCGTTGTCGATCTTAGGAATAGTGTCTGATAACCGCAAAGATAAGATTAATTTCATTAGGGATGGCTTGAGTAAGAAACTTTGGATGACATATCTAAAACTCTTGAGACGCATCCCAGTGGATATGTGTATCACGAAATTCGCATGATATATGCACAATTCCGTAAAGAAAGACTTTCTTCTAAGGAATTCCTTAAGAATACTAAGAAGATTGTATCTTGTTTATTCATTTACAGCTTTCAGTAATTAATTTCCGCTTTTGCACTTTCTTTTTTTTACTTTTCAATCTTTACTTTCTGCAATTTACTTTTACGCATGGTACTTTCTTTTCTTTACTTTTCAGCAATTTACTTTTCAGTAATGAGGAGCTAACTCCCCCTTGCAGGGGTAAAATGTAAAACTTTTATTACTAATATTTAGATTAATCTCCCTTAATTTATAATATATAAACTAGTTAAAACCTGACTTAACGAGGATACCGCCATATTGGTCGGTTAGTAATTATTTAAATTGGTTTTAACCTGACTAAACTGGATACCGCCTGATTGGTCGGTTGGTAATGAATTATTAATTTGACTTAATCTGGATATCGCATATATGACTGGTTGGTAATTATCATGCAAAGTTAATACATTATATTAAGGGAGATATCTAAAATAGAAGTAATAAAAGTGGATCCTTTTACCTCAGCATTTTCTTTTATTGTACTTTTACTTTATTTACTTTTCAGCAATTTACTTTCAGCATTTACTTTTCAGCAATTTACTTTCAGCATTTACTTTCAAGCATTAATTTTCCGTATTTAATTTTCAGCATTTACTTTCCGTCATTTACTTTTCAGTATTTAATTTCTAGCAATTTACTTTATGTCTTTTATTTTATTTAAGCTTTTACTACCCGTAAATATGTGTCGTAACTAAGTCAGTTATCTGGGGTTGATGAATTCCAATATCACCGGTTTATAAGGGGTTAATTTACAGTTTGGGTAATATAAAGTTTATTTATTGAGTCTTAAGCTTAATGCTTCTTATTAACTGGCCATTAATAAGATTGATTTGGTAAACTTAAAATGAACTTGGAAAATGGATTTTAGGTTTAAACTCTAGACTTAATAGTCCACGATCTTCCTTGAGGATAGATAACCCTTTAATAGATTTTCTTACATGATAGGAATATACCTGTCGGGCGAGGGTAGCCATAATTGGAACTTAATCTTAATGAATTCAGATAACTTGGTTGACATAGGAATATTATTAATTAAGTTACACTGTGTATTTGTATCTGACCATCGGAATAGGCTTTTGTATAATTTCATGTTCCAGGTTAATAAACCGATACATTACACAAACGTAAAATAACCACTTCATCTTTTAAAAAGATATTGGAAAGATTCACAACCCTGGATAGTTTCTAAATATTGAATTTTATCAAACTACTTTCGTGCAATTTTATTTACTAGTTTCAAATTTAAAGTCATCATCCAATCAATCCATTAGATACTCATAAAAATTTGGCTTCATAAATTAATAGATTAGGTATTAAGTCATCGTGGGATCGATACTTTTTTACTACTTGAACGATACGTGTGTTTGCGTTATACGCGTGTGATTACACCGGTTAGGTACAATGTCTCAATTAGGTTTGGGGGAGGGAATAGTTGACTAGTATCTTGTTTTTATTTTTTCTGTTGTGTTTTTTTTATTTGATTTTTAATTAAAAATTTTCAAAAATTACAAAAAAGAAAAAAATGAGAAAAATAAAAAATATTTGTGTTTTTATATTTTTTTTTAACTTGAGTAATCAGGTGAAATTAGTGTGAGATAGTTGTGTAAGAATTTCCACTCCTGAGACATATCTCGACCTATTTCGTAACAAGTTAATTTTTGTTTATTTCCTTTTAAATTATTTAATTTGTTAATTCTCCATAATACTGACTAAATTTGATCTTCATATGCTCAGTGACAGGTATTATAACCATGTATAGTAACATACAGCCATTAGTTGTAAGTGAAAAGTTTGTAATATTCAGTGCTCTCGTTTATTTGGATGAAGCATCTAAAAAAACGATGGAATAAAAAAAATCTGAAATCCGAGTAATTAAGTCTGTATGGGTGTTTTAACACCTAGTGCCCTAAAACCAACTGGTTTGGGAGTCATTGACCTAAAGCTCGCTACATGGATTGAAGATGTTATAAAATATATATATATATATATGAAATCCGAGTAATTAAGTCTTTAAAGCTGTCTGAACACCTAGTGCTCTAAATCCAACTAGTTTGGGAGTCACTGGTCCAAAGCTCGCTACATGGATGAAATATTGTATATATAAAAAAAATCAAAAAAAAATCAAAAAATCAAAAAAATAAATCCATTGCTAAAAAATGTGTGAATTCTGATATAATTTTAGGACAAACATATTACTCTCTTTTCAACTACACTTATGAATATTGTGGGCACAATGATTTGATTAATACATTGTTGGTTGTGTATATGAAGAATGGTAAAAATAATCGGAGAATTTACTTATTTGGTAATTTAGAAAGAAAAACAACTACTAACTTGGATAAGAAATTTCACCAGTTTAGTCACTAACTTGTTTATTCTCTTTTCTATTGTAATTTTGCTTTTGTGTGCATTAGATTGACGTTTTTAGGTATCGTCATTGTAATCCCTCACGAGACTACAACTCGTCCACTAGGAACACCTAGGGGTTTAAAGACTTGTTGCATACGCTAAATATAACCGTGATCCCTACGAAAGTGGCTTAATTTAATTTTAATTGTTTGTTGCATTTTATTTTGTTTTTTTTGCTCGAGGACTAGCAAAATGTTAGGTTTGATGGTGTGATGAGCTGAAAAAATATCATTATTTACCGCCCATTTTACTTAATATTTTGTATAGTTTCTCGAGTTTTATGAACGTTTTGATGTGTTTTAGTTTATTTTGCAGATAAAATAAAATCAGGACTTAATAGAATCAATCAGGACGAAATGGGGAACAAATAAGGGCAAAAATTGGACTTGACATTTTGATTTTAGAGATTGGAAACTTGAAATGACATTCTAATGAAGTACAATTTCGGAAATTCCAACTTTGCGCAATTGTCGTATTTTGGACATAACTTTTTACTTCGATATCAGATTGAGGTGATTCAAGTTCCAGATTAAAGAAGACTTAAAGATCTACAATTTTGAAGTTCATAATATTTTCGAATTCTGAAGTTTCCATGATAGAAATGGATAAAATATTTGGTAGTGTGTTATGTGTAATTATTCAAGTCATTTTCAAAATTAAAAAAATAATTAAAAAAAAAATTGTCAAACTTGCCATGTTTGGTGCCGTGTTTGGTGGAGAATTGGTGGAAGCCTTTAGATTTACCTATAAATACCAAGCTAAACTTTGTAAATTTTTTATGCTTTCTTTGGAGAAATTTCTCCATAAAACCTAAAGGAAAGTGTCTTGTATGTTTATTTAAGTTTTCTTGTATTTTCATTTTATTTAATTAATAAAATTTTATGTGTTTTCATTTACAACATGAGCAGGTAATCTCATTCTGCTGGGGTGACAAGGTAATACTTTTAATATAATAAATTAGATTAATCTCCATTATTTTAATTAAAATTTGGATTAATTAGTTACCGCCTATATAGCCGGTTTAGGTGAAAACCTTATTTACTGCCTATATGGTCGGTTTTACATTCCAGACGTAGTTTCCGCCTATATGGTCGATTTAGGTAATAACCATGTTACCACCTATATGGTCGGTGTGGACTTAATTAGGACAAATGGAATTCTGCCTTTATGGTCTGGTTAAATATAATTAATTAATCGGTAAACATTGACAATAAGGGAGATTTCTAATTTTGAAATATTAAAAGTGGATCTTTTAACCCCCATCATTTTCTTTCATTATTGTAATTTTACTTTTATTTATTTTCAAGTTATTTTTTTATGATGTTTTGTTTAATTAAGTTTTTAGTAATCCTAGGTATGTGTCGTAGCTAAATACATAATATAGGGGTGTGATGAATTCCAATATCACAGATTTATAAAGTTGGTTATTTTATATCTTGGGTAATATAAAGGTTTATTTATTAAGTCTTAAGCTTAATGCTTCTTGTTAACTGGCCATTAATAAGATTGATATGGTAAATTTAAAATAAACTTGACGAAGGAATTTAGGTTTCAGCCTTAGACTTAATAGCCCACGATCTGCCTTAAGGATTAAATACCTCTAAATAGATTTCATTCCAGGATAGACATATACCCGTCGGGCGGGGGTAGCCACCATTGGAATTCAGGTAACTTGGTTAACATAGACATATGATTAATTGGGTTATTTGGGTGTTTGCATCTGACCATCGACAGAGGCTTTTGCATAATTTCGTGGTCCAGGTTAATAAATTGATATATTGCATAAACATGAGATAACTACTTCATCTTTAACAAGATATTGGAAGGATTCACAACCCTAGATAGTTTTATGATATTGAATTTTCCTTTAATTTGCTTTTGCACTGTTTTATTTACTTGTTTTAGCAAAAATCGCCATCCAATCAACAAACCAATCTATTAGGTACTTGTAAACATTTAACTTCATAAATTGATAACTAAGGTATTAAGTCCTCGTGGGATCGATACATTTTATACTACTTGAACGATACGTGCGCTTGCGTTATACGTGTGTGATCACGCCGATCAACAAGTTGAGAACGTAAATGGTAAACATGTAACGTGTGAATATAAACTGAAAACGCGTATATATAAATTGTAAATACATGAACTCTAAGCGTGTAAACATGGGCTATAAACTGAAAACGCGTATATATAAATTGTAAATACATGAACTCTAAGCGTGTAAACATGGGCTATAAACTGAGAACATGAGCTATGAACATCAAATGCGACTTGAAGATCATGAAACATAATTTGTGTAACATGAAACATGAATCACACTTTATAATACATAATCTATAAGTAAGGCATACTGTAAATGTAATAACTTGAAAATATAACATGAGAAATAACATTCACTCACAGACCTGTCGTGTGAATGCTCAATGTGCTCAAGTATAGTTAGTATACTTGAACATTATGATTCTAATCATGCACGTGAACAATGCATATGCCCATAAAGCCTAAGGTGTTTCTCACATTCTAGGTTGTTGCAAGATACCCTAACGAGGTATCCAACCTGACAAGTTATTCAAGACATCACCAAGAGAGGTTCACGGTCAAAACCCTCAAATCACACACCCAACTCACGGAAACTACACTGTTTCTCACAAACAATGATCACAACACATTAACAACAAGAATCTTGGTTTATATATCCTTAAATCATTAGGATCTTGCTTAGTTATATCCCACACTCATGGAAATATCCAAAACCGAACCCTAGGTTTTGGTTCAACTCAAACCATGCACAAATCATGACAATATTCACTAATTTAAGCGTGATTAACACTATAATTAACCAAAATCATGGAAAATGAACATGGGTGGGTCTTCATGGATGCATATGAGAAGCTTGTAAAATAATGCTAAAATAAAAGCAATAGCTAGATTATAAGATATAGAAACTTATTAGTTTCATTGCAACTTGGGGATGCATGAAAATCACACTAATCTAAAGAAAAATGAAGGTTCTTGTACTTGGGTGATGTGTGAGAGAGATGGGAAAAAAATGAAGAAGGGGCCTATTTATATGGGCCACGAAATTATATGTTTTTCCTTTTAAAAATTGCTCGGCTGTTCGAACGCCATAGGAATACACGTAATTCTGTCAAATTATGTTCGAACGATCGTCGAACTTCCTACGAACAAAAATCCTCTAGAAGATTTCATTCCAAAGGGCTGACGAACGCGTCACAAACGCGAACACTGATTGTGTTTGTAACGACCGGAAGATATTACTACTACCTATGATGATATTTTTGCGCACAAGACCAAGGAATGTAAAATAAATCATGACGGGATTCAGATACAGTTATGAAAAGACTTCGGGAACGATCCCGAGAAGAAACTGTACCGTATGCCCTTTTGTAATATATATAGTATTTTGGGCATAAATTTTTCATACGAACTCAGAATTTTATGAATTTATATCGTTGGAAATCTTAGACCAAGACCTACAACTTCTGCGTTATACATTTTTCCAAAATCAGACCAGAAACGGGTCAAAACGCAAGTTAAAATCTGGATGAATAGTAAAAACGGACCAAAATGATAAAAATATTAAATTTCTCCATTTCTCTAGATGTTTCTATATTCTTCTTTTATCAATTGGGTCCTACTATAAAAAGGGCCCTATTCACCCTTACCAAAAAGAGAAGAAATCGGTCTTGGAAGAAAAAGAGAGAGAAGAAAAAAGTGAGAGAAAAAGGGAGGGAAAGAAGAAAGAAGAAGATGAAGAAAGGAAAAAGGAAGAAGAAGGAGAGAAGAAAGAAGGGAAAAGAAGGAAAGGAAAAGGAGTTTTCCCTTCTTGAAGCATAATGGAAGGAGAAGAAAATCAAGAAAATGGAGGTAAGAAATCCATGACCCAAATCTCAAGTTTTTTATTCTTGATGAAATAGAAGATTTGATAATGATAATATTGTGTTTAAAATGATGAGAATATGAGTTTAAGGTTGATGATTTAGTATTTAGACATATGGGTTTAAGATGTTGAATTTTGGGTTTATTTACATTATGAATTTGATGTATTAATTGAGGGTGATTTTGATTAATGGAAGGATAAAGTAAGTTAAAATGAAGTATTAGTGATGTTTGAGTTATGGGTTTGAAGTTTGGAAACACTAAAATGGATTAGAAATTGAATAAGTAGAGTTTTGGAAGAGTTGATGAAGCAAAACAGAATCTGGAAAATCACAATAGCGTCGCGACGCTGGACGCCGCGCGTCGCGACGCTGGATGAAGCAGAAACCAAATACATGGCGCCACGCGTCGCGACGCGAGATCCTTCCTGCGTCGCGACGCGAAGCTAAAAATGCACCTAAATAGTTTTAAGACCCCAATTTCATCTTAAAGCTTATATCACCTTTAAAGACTCGTATCAATTTTTTTCATATCTTACATCAAATTAGAACCGTTATAAGTCTTAAGTTTTCGATTTTCGAGTAAATCTTAAGAAAATGTGTCGATGTTAATCGAATATGATAATTCTAATCAAGTTTCTACCAAAGTTTATCCACAGGAACCCAATTCCTCACGATCAAGGATTCAGTGCCAGCTCAGCTAGGCATGATCACAGTGAGTGGGCACTCTTTCTTTAAACTGATTTTATTGATTAATATATTTGTTCTTTATAAATCCAGACTTACTTTTCCAGCACGTAGGGCGTTAGCCTTTATTTCTTTATAGTCATTTTTCAGATAATTGTGATTTATAAAAGACACGTTTTAAACTTGAGATTTATGGTTTTCGGGGCATGAGGTAAAACCTCACCCCAGTATGTAACTTCAGACATAGTTGGAATTGACGGATACTTTGGAATTGACGGATATAGTAGCATGTGCACATGTGGAGGACTGAGGGGACGCTCTCAGATTCTCGAGTAGGACTATGGGCTACAGGGTCCCGAAATCCTGATTTCAGAACTTGGTGGCTACACTGCCAGTTGAGTGATGGTCCTGGGTGTAGAGCTCTACGTTGCCAGTTGAGTATTGGTCCTGGACGTAGGGTACCACCAGTTCTAGAGTACACCCAGTTGAGTGATGGTCCTGGGTGTAGAGTGACGTCCAGTTGAGTGATGGTCATGGACGTAAAACAGTTTTTAGATTTCAGATTTTCAGTTTTCAGTATACAGTTTTCAGAAATAAGTTTTTAAATAACAGTTCTTAATTTTCAGATCTCTAGTATAAAGCTTTCAGATTTTCAGTATTCAAATTTTATAAGAGTTGAACTTTAGTAAAGAGATTTCAGAAACTAGTGTTTTAAAGACAGTTTTCAGACAAATGAAGTTTTCAGAACAGAGTTTCCACAAAAGATATTTTGAAAATATGATTTTAAAGTTAAAAGACTTTTATTTCAGATTTCGATTTTTGTCAGCTCACTTAGATTGTATAGCAATCTAACACCCCATCAGTTTTTAGTTGTTTTGTAGGGATTCCAGGAGGACAAGCTCGGGAGGACGGATACTGATGCAGTCACCGGGGTTGGAGTCCACCAGTACAGAGTCACACAACATAAAGTCCAGTTCAGAGTCACAGTATATACATTGTTAGTATCACATTAGTCCTCATAGATAATCATTAAAGGAGTTGTAAGAAAATGACACTGTGAACTTTCAATTATAAAAATGTAAAAGTATTATAATGCCTAGTTGAGTTATGAATTGCATATGTAACATTGCATTTGAGTAGTTTGGATACAGTGAGACAGACAGAGGCAATGGGGTTAGTACCACTATCCTATGCCGGTAGCATCTCCAGATCGGGGATGTTACAAAGATGGTATCAGAGCATGGTCTAGAGAGTCAGTGACTGCAGTAGGCAGAGTGCTGGGGTCTTGTATACGTAGTATGTCTGGGATATCCGTATATGAGGCACTAACTCTCCAATATCTGATCCTCGAGTACGTCCTCAAAGCTTCTCAGACAGGTTAGTAAATATTTCCCAGCTACTTGAATTCATTTTCCACCCTCTAGTTAAGGGTTGTTTCATAGTCATTTTAGTTTACTTTTCGAAGTTCCTAATAAGTTAGGAAACCAGATTGATAAGTCCCAAAGAAAGGTGAGAAAAGATGAGACTAGAAGGAAAGGTACCTAGAAATTTAAACCAGTTTGAGACAAAGATGTAAAGAGATAGAAGGAAATAGAAAAGCCTAAGGATATCCACCTTGGAAGGTAGAAAAGAAGGATAAAGCTAGAAAAGAAATAAGACAAATAAAGGACGTAAAATAAAAAGTGGAAAACAAAACACTAGAATTCATAGCAATCAAAGAGAGTAAAAAAGCACCAACAAGTATTAGAGTTGCCTGGTACAATTAAGATCACATTCCTTCTCTAGAAATCCTTCCAAGTAATTCAATAGACTTCGAAGTCCTCTCATAGATAGTGAACTTTCCGAGTAACGAAGAATAGTCAAAGAGACAAAAGAAGTAAGAAATTCAGGATAGTCTTAAGAGCCCCAATGAATTTAGATACCAACAAGGATTCCAGATACCCAAACTTCAACTTCAATTCTCAAGTAAGTAGTAGAAACGGTTAGTTACCTTGTTCCCAGTAAATTTGATGGAGACGAAACCCTGAACCATCTAGTCTTCAATACTCCTCAATGACACTAGATAAGGGGGTTACTCTGATAGAACTTATCTCATAGGCATAGGTGATCATAAGAGGTTTGACAAGAGTTCACCCAGGAATTTGGAAGATGGATAAGTCTAAAGATAAGTAGAAATCCATGAGAATGTACAAGGATAATACCAAGACTAGTAGTAAAGATAAACATAGTAAGAATGGAACGAAATGGTAGGTAAAAGATCAAAGAAATGATTCTTTCAATAAGAAAGATAACCCCTCAAACTTAGAAGAAATCCTCTAAAACGATTCAATATTCTTAAAACTATTCCGTGTAAATAGAAAATCTTATGGTTAACCAAGGACCGCTATAAGAATTGAATAAGAGAGAAAATCAAGGATGATCAAGGAATTTTTAAATGGACACAAGATGTCAATAAAGAAAGAAGGACTTTAGGTCCTTCGAAACTTAATCATAGATAAACAAAACGAAATGGCAATTAAAATAACAAATAGATCCTCATAGTCAAGAGATCCAACGGATAGGACTTTTACCTGCCTAGGTTTTCACTCTTTCAAGATACTAGTTATACCTATCCTACATGAGCTATGGGTTTCATCAGGACATAAAGTACAAGAACGAGGATAAAGAAATTTCAAATGCATAAAGAAAAGAATTAGTGAAGATGAGAACATGCCATATTAGTATGGATAACCGTGAAAGAAACCCAATGTGGTCTTATTTAAGAGATAAAGAGGATTTTGACAGGAACGTCCATCTAGGAGAAAGATCAATGAGGTTTTGAGAGTATAAAGAATGAGACACTTAAGAAAATTCACAGATTAAGGAAGTCAGGTATCGTATAAACCATAGATGGGCTGAGTTAGTAAGGATTCGTAGGAAAGCGTAAATATAAGAATAAATCAATAAGGTTGGAAGTATTTAAGGAATTGATAAGAGCATCAGTATGGATGATAGGACAAAGTGGTCAAATCAAGGTTTATAGCAAGAACAGGATGTTGAAAACTCAAAGCAAATAAAGAAATAAACCACAATGATTTTAATTGTAAGAAGTATTGAAAGGAAATGAAGCATACAAATGGTGTGAGAATTGTGAGGAGGAACAAGGAAGTGATTGGATCAACGATAGTGGTAGGATCTTAGAACTTAATAATCGCAATCAACATAAAAATAACCTTATGGTATTACTGGGAATTGAACATAGCGTTTAGTAAGAAAGGAAATTGAAATGGTAGAAAGATTTAGTAGAGAATCGAAAATGGTTAAGGGAATTTAGAGCTTAGTCAAGGAAAGAGCTAGCAAAGGAAAGCAAATAAAATAGGCTAGATAAGGAGCATAAAGAGAGATATTACAACGAAAGCAAGTACGAAGAATATAGCGGATAATTCATAGAAAATAAAGTAACCAATTTATCAAAGATCTTATGGCATTAAGAAGGATTTTAGGATAAATGAAGCGTGTGAATCAAAGAATAAGGAATCCAGAGACTAAGATTAAGAAGAGGCCTTCAAGGAATCAGAAAGATTAGAGGAACATAGATTATAATGAGGACCTCATAAAGAATGAAAAGTAAGGAGCAAGAATAGTATATAGGTCAGAGATTAAGTAAGGAATGCTCGTAGTAAACTAGTAGGGACAATTCTTAGAAAAGTAAGTAAGTAAAATGAGAATGACTAGAATGAGGAAGAAGCCTTCATAACAAATGAGTCCCACAAAGAGGATAACAAAAGATTACAGTAGTATCCAAAAGAAAAATGTAGTACCATCAAGGCACCGAGAGTATGAGATTAGTCCCCACCCTCCCAACCATTGAATAACACCAATAACGAATAGGACAGAAGTATAACCTTGAGATACTCCAGGAGCAAGTACAAGAGTAGTGATAATAAGAAAAGAAAAGATAGTCCAAGTGATAGTTGCTAAGTAGAACCATTAGATAAAGTAACAAGAGAAGAAATAGTAACCAAATATATCATAAAAGGTAAATGATAGCGTTAATGATAACTAAGAACATATGAGATCGGGTAGCCTTCAGGAAAAGAAAGAAGCTCTGACCTATGGTAGTTGTAGATAAAAAATGGAGCAGAGAAGTAAATCAACAAGATAGTTGATACTAGTATGGAAAGCAAGATAGCCAAAAGTAATAACAAATAGTAAAGAACATACAAGATAAGTATTGATAGAAAGGTAATGTAATATAAAGACCAGGACATCAAGATTACCTTAATATGGAAATTGATGAAGGTAATATACTTAGTTGCGACCGCATATGAGAAGACAAATGGATATAAAAGAATAACAAAGAAAGATCGATAATTGAGATCTATAAGATATAGTCCAAGGATAAAGCGTAGACCAAGTAAGCTCTTAGTAAAATAAAGAAAGGATGACAAAAATATTAAGAAAAAGTTGATAAGGAGTTGCATAAGGTACCCAGCCCTAGCTTAAAGAGACCAAACCACTACGGGTTTGGGATGGCTTAACCGCGGGTTATGGGTGGTTTGGTAGGTTTATATTTTAGTGCGGGAACGGCAAATTAAGTTAATACAAAGCAGCTGCGAGAGACGTGAGACAGAAGAATATAAATAAAAGATCAATGTAGTTCGCAGATGATCGGATAAGACTTTGAGAAGATGGGAATGAAGTTGTCAGGTTAGGACATAATAGTAATCAAGGAATGGCAAGAACTTAAGATTGTAATAAGTATGTAAAGAGAAAACTCAATTTTAAGAAAGACATAATAGACCAAGGAAGTCTATACTATTCGATAAAATGAAGTAAAGAATAAGGGGGTACAAGGAAAAGATTACGAAAGAGAGATCGATAAGATACAATCAAGATAGGAAATAATTCTAAGGTTAAGAAGGACAAACGGAATGGAGAAACATTAAGTATTGGTATTAGATATTAGAATCCTTAATGGAAACCAAGAAACCAGCTATTGAGAGTTCGTTCACGTCAAGGAGTCTTGAAGCATGAGTGAAGGTCTATAAAGAAGAGGTCTTAGAAACAAGAGTACAAAGAATAGTGGAAAGAACAGAAGGACAATAGTCAAGGAGTACTCAGCAGGATTATTACAGAACGAGGACCTAGGAAGGAGGATTAAATAGCCAGTAAATGATAGAGACTAGAAGATCAACGAAACCAGGAGTTAGACGCCAAAGAGGATTCGAGGACGAATCTTATTTAAGGAGGGGAGAATTTGTAACGACCGATAGATATTACAACTACCTATGACGATATTTTTGCGCACAAGACCAAGGAATGTAAAATAAATCATGACGGGATTCAGATACAGTTATGAAAAGACTTCGGGAACGATCCCGAGAAGAAACTGTACCGTATGCCCTTTTGTAATATATATATATAGTATTTTGGACATATATTTTTCATACGAACTCGGAATTTTATGAATTTTATATCGTTGGAAATCTTAGACCAAGACCTACAACTTCTGCGTTATACATTTTTCCAAAATCGGACCAGAAATGGGTCAAAAACTCAAGTTAAAATCTGGATGATAGTAGTAAAAACGGACCAAAATGATAAAAATCTTAAATTTCTCCATTTCTCTAGATGTTTCTATATTCTTCTTTTATCAATTGGGTCCTACTATAAAAAGGGCCCTATTCACCCTTACCAAAAAGAGAAGAAATCGGTCTGGGAGAGAAGAGAAGAGAGAGAGAAGAAAAAAGTGAGAGAAAAAATGGAGGAAAGAGAAAGAAGAAAGAAGAGAAAGAAGAATAAAGGAAAAGGAGAAGAAGGAGAGAAGAAAGAAGGGAAAAGAAGGAAAGGAAAAGGAGTTTTCCCTTCTTGAAGCATAATGGAAGGAAGAAAATCAAGAAAATAAGTAAGAGGTAAGAAATCCATGACCCAATTCTCAAGTTTTTTATTCTTGATGAAATAGAAGATTTGATAATGATAATATTGTGTTTAAAATGATGAGAATATGAGTTTGAGGGTTGATGATTTAGCATTTAGACATATGGGTTTAAGATGTTGAATTTTGGGTTTATTTACATTATGAATTAGATGTATTAATTGAGGGTGATTTTGATTAATGGAATGATAAAGTAAGTTAAAATGAAGTATTAGTGATGTTTGAGTTGTGGGTTTGAAGTTTGGAAACACTAAAATGGATTAGAAATTGAATAAGTTGAGTTTTGGAAGAGTTGATGAAGCAAAACAGAAACTGGAAAGTCGCAGTAGCGTCGCGACGCTGGACGCCGCGCGTCGCGACGCTGGACGAAGCAAAAACCAAATACAGGGCACCGCGCGTCGCGACGCGAGATCCTTCCTGCGTCGCGACGCAAAGCTAAAAACGCACCTAAATAGTTTTAAGACCTCAATTTCATCTTAAAGCATTAGATATCACCTTTAAAGACTCGTATCAATTTATTTTCATATCTTACATCAATTTAGAACCGTTATAAGTCTTAAGTATTCGATTTTCGAGTAAATCTTAAGAAAATGTGTCGATGTTAATCGAATATGATAATTATAATCAAGTTTCTACCAAAGTTTATCCACAGGAACCCAATTCCTCACGATCAAGGATTCAGTGCCAGCTCAGCTAGGCTTGATCACAGTGAGTGGACACTATTTCTTTAAACTGATTTTATTGATTGATATACTTGTCCTTTATAGATCCAGACTTACTTTGCCAGCACGTAAGGCATTAGCCTTTATTTGTTTATAGTCATTTTTCAGATAATTGTGATTTATAAAAGACACGTTTTAAACTTGAGATTTATGGTTTTCGGGGCATGAGGTAAAACCTCACCCCAGTATGTAACTTCAGACACAGTTGGAATTGACAGATACTTTGGAATTGACGGATATAGTAGCATGTGCACATGTGGAGGACTGAGGGGACGCTCTCAGATCCTCGAGCAGGACTAGGGGCTACAGGGTCCCGAAATCCTGATTTCAGAACTTGGTGGCTACACTGCCAGTTGAGTGATGGTCCTGGGTGTAGAGCTCTACGTTGCCAGTTGAGTATTGGTCATGGACGTAGGGTACCACCAGTTCTAGAGTACACCCAGTTGAGTGATGGTCTTGGGTGTAGAGTGACGTCCAGTTGAGTGATGGTCCTGGACGTAAAACAGTTTTTATATTTCAGATTTTCAGTTTTCAGTATACAGTTTTCAGAAATAAGTTTTAAATAACAGTTCTTAATTTTCAGATCTCTAGTATAAAGCTTTCAGATTTTCAGTATTCAAATTTTATAAGAGTTGAACTTTAGTAAAGAGATTTCAGAAACTAGTGCTTTAAAGACAGTTTTCAGACAAATGAAGTTTTCAGAAACAGAGTTTCCACAAAAAATATTTTGAAAATATGATTTTAAAGTTAAAATACGTTTTTTTTCAGATTTCGATTTTTGTTCGCTCACTTAGATTGTATAACAATCTAACCCCCATCAGTTTTTAGTTGTTTTGTAGGGATTCCAGGAGGACAAGCTCGGGAGGACGGATACTGATGCAGTCACCGGGGTTGGAGTCCACCAGTACATAGTCACACAACATAAAGTCCAGTTCAGAGTCACAATAATTATATACATTGTTAGTATCACATTAGTCCGCATAGATAATCATTAAAGGAGTTGTAAGAAAATGACACTGTGAACTTTCAATTATAAAAAATGTAAAAGTATTATAATGCCTAGTTGAGTTATGAATTGCATATGTAACATTGCATTTGAGTAGTTTGGAAAACAGTGAGACAGACAGAGGCTATGGGGTTAGTACCATTATCACCTGCCGGTAGCATCTCCAGATCGGGGATGTTACAGTGTTCAAACGCCAGAACGAACGTAGCATAAACTTGATCTTGAAAATTTTCTCTACATCTTCACTGAACTTGACTTACTAGGGGTCGGTCCATACACAGACCCTACACATGCATTAAAACAACACATGCATGGATTATATGACCATGATAAACATGTTGAAATGACCAGGGTGTTACACATAATGACCAAAACAAGACTTAGTGACATCAAGATTCAAGTATAATGACCAAAATAAATTTTTCAAAACCAAACTACCATAACTTAGGGGTGTTCACGGGTCGGGTCGGGTATTTTTGATTTTTTAATGACCGATCGGGTCGGGTCAATCATGTCAGTTGACCCGAAACCCGAAAATCGAGTACATGACCCGCGCGGGTCGGGTCAGAACGGGGCGGGTCAAAAAACTGCGGGTCGGGTCGGGTCATCAAAAATTCAATAAATATAAGATATATATTTCGATGTCAAAAATTCAACTAATTGGGTGTGTGGTTGAGGTGGCAAAGTCCTTGGTAAGTCTCAAACTAATCGTGAGTTCAAATCCAACCATTTACATTTTTTTAAATAAATAAAAATTTCAAAAATTGGTGTTAATAGGATTCGAACCTGGAATCCTTCAAAGAATCAGCCAAGATTTTACCACTGCAGCCACACCAATTTCATGTATAAGTTGTATCATTTAAAATATATATTATATTTATTATATTATTAACATCGGGCCGGGTCGGGTCAGACCTGACTTTTCCAAACGAAACCCGTGACCCGACCCGACATTTCGGGGTCGGGTCAATATTGACCCGAAATTTAATTTTTAAATTCTTAACTCGACCGGGTCGGGTCGGGTTGGTCCAGGTCGGGTCGGGTCGCGGGTTGACCCGACCCTATGAACACGCCTACCATAACTCACCTCAAGAATGCTCCATGAGAGTTTCGAAGTGAAGAAAACATGAAACATCTTTAATTCTCCATGACCAATGATTAAGTAGCAATAGAATGCTCTGGTTGTGTTTATAAACTCTATATATAAAAAAACATATAGTAAATAAATTTTGAATTTACTAAAAATATTTCTAAACAAGCAAGTTTGTGTTGAGGGCCACCACACCTAGACCTGGCCGGCGGTCCGATTCGATTCCGAACCGGATTGTTCCCGGTTCCACGAGTGTGGAATCGGAACTAGACCGATTAATTCTGGTTCGGTTCCGGTTACACACTAAATGCAGAACCGGAACCGAAACCGGAACTGAAATCGGAACCGGAATCGAACGATTCGGTTCCAGCTCCATTCGTTTTTTTTTTTTACTTTTTTGAAAATAAAAAAGTGAGATTGAAAAATTAATTTAATTTAAAATTATGAATTTTAATTTATATAATAAACTTACATAATTACATTAAATTACAAATAAAATTCTTATCTAAAAAAATAAAAAATAAAAATTATTAAATTAAAAAGCTTAAACTTAAATTTTTAAAAATTTAAGTTGCCTACGTATCCTTTAGGGGTGAGAGGAATCAAAGCTCACGTAGTTCCATTATATTTTTAAGATATTTCTCATTATAATTTTACAATTCTTTAATTCACAATCATCATTATCAGTGTCTGTTGATCCTTTAGCTCCAGTTCCGCTTGCACTTGCAGATGCATTGTCGAACAAGTCTTCAAATTCATCAGGGGCATCTTCTTGTTGCCTCATATCAGCTCGGGTTCAATCATCCACACCATATTGTTGCTTCTAGAGTGCTTGGATGTAATGCAGACCGTCTGACTTCCAATATATATCCATAGTAAGCTTGTGAAGCACTATCCAAACCTTCTGATTGAAATTTAGGATAAAAACAACAGCAATAAGATAAAGTAAATGAATGTCACTAAAATAATGCAACCATTTTCATTTCATAACATTAATAGCTTCAAACAAAATAATATCATTAGGATCAAGACTTTCAACATGCTCATCGAGAGTACCAACAATATTCAAACTTTCAAGAATAAATAAATGTGTTGTAGGATAATAAACTCCGTTAAAAATATTTGTAGCATCATTAAAAACTTTTAAAATTTCTAAAAATTTTATCACAAATTTCCCATTGACTAGGAAAAATTGTGATATGTTGAACATGTTGAGAAAAAAACTACATAATGCATCTTTGTATTGCAAAGCTTGACATAAAAGAAAATAAGTTGAATTCCAACGTGTTGGAAATCTTGTGAAAATTTTATCGGTTTAATACCAATTAATTTACAAAACTTGGCTCATTCTCTCATAACTTGATATATGACCAAAAACAATTAAGTGATTTTTAATAGGATCAGTGAAAGGTAATAATTTTTCCAAACCATCTTGAACACATAAATTCAGGACATGACATGTGCAACAAATATGAAAAATCGACCCCCTAAATTTGGTTCACATATTTCTATTAAATCAGTGATTGATGCAGTATTTGCAGATGCATTATCAAATCCAATTGTTAAAATTTTACATAATAAATCATATTCATCAAAAATTACTTTCATCATTCTATAAATATTTTGTGCAGTATGTTGTTCATCAAAAACTCTAAATGCAATAAGTCGTTTTTGCATGTTTCATGATGCATCAATCCAATGATAAGTCATACTCATGTATGTGTGTGTTCGCCAATGGTCACTCCAAATATTAGAACAAATAGAAAGACAATCTTTAATATCTCTAAATGTTTCATTTAAAATAATTTTACTATCTTTGTATAATTTAAAAATTTTGACGTTTTGTTGTATTCCGAGTCATTCTACAAGCAGCAGGATTTAAAGCATTTTGAACGTAATTAGTAAAAGTAATTTTTTTTCACCAAAACTTAAAGAAAGACGTGTCATACAAGTTAATTTAGCAAATTCTTCTCTATTTTTAGCATCAGAATTTTTAAAAAAAAATT
Source organism: Zanthoxylum bungeanum (assembly GCA_019454045.1). Classification (NCBI taxonomy): domain Eukaryota; kingdom Viridiplantae; phylum Streptophyta; class Magnoliopsida; order Sapindales; family Rutaceae; genus Zanthoxylum; species Zanthoxylum bungeanum. Next base: position 161,281 of record SKCR01030498.1, read on the forward strand.
TAAAGAACTCGTACCTATACTAGATGATGCGTACTGATCGGTGAAATCACACACGTAATGCAAGCGCATGTATCGAATATCGTTCCCACGAGGACTTAATTTCTACTGTTGTTATTAATTATTGTACTATTTATTTACAAGTATCTAATTAAAGGAAGAAGGAAATGATTGCTTGATTGGTTGGTTGAATGTGGATTTGCTAAATAAATAAATGCACAAAAGAAAATACTAAGGAAAATAAACAAAAGACACAAATATCTAGGATTGTGATTCCACACAATATTATTCTAATGATGAATTGTTTCTTTTATATATGTGTAATAAATCAGTCTGCTAACCTGGAACACGAAGATATGCAAAAGCCTCTTCCGATGGTCAGATGCAAACACCCAATATAACTCAATTAATCATATGTCTATGTTAACCAAATTCATTAAGTTCAACTTCCAATAGTGGCTACCCCTGCCCGACAGGTATATATCTATCCTGGAAGGAAATCTACATAAGGGTCACCATGCCCCAATGTGACATCGTGAGCTGTTGAATCTAAGGCTGAAACCTAAAATCTTTTTTCCAAGTTTATTTTAAGTTTACCACATCAATCTTATTGGCGATCAAGCAACAAGAAGCATTAATCTTAAGATTCAATAAAAAAACTAAAGTATTAAACATAATATAATTAAATTAATTATTAAGCAAGTGAATATTGTGTTTCATCACTTCCCCAATATAAAATAAACTGCTGGGGTTAGGGGATCCACCTCTAATATTTTAAATGTAGAAATCTCACTTTATTATAATAAAGAAATTATCAGTGTTACCCAATTAAGTCAAACCAGTCATAAAGACGGTGTTATTATTTGTCCATAAACCAGCCATATAGGCGGTAATCATCTGTCACCTAAACACTGACCATATAGGCGGTGTCACATTATGTCAAATAAATAAAACCAACCATTAAGACGGTATCAACTTTAATCCATATTATTAAATTACAATTTCCATATTATAAATTAAGTGAGATTAATCTACATTATCATGTTAAAGGTTTCACCATTCCCCCAGCGGAAATTAATTATTAAACATAAAAGAAAATAAAAACACTCAATCTATTATTACTACTAAAAATAAAAATAAAAATACATTACAAAACTACTAAATAAAATACACAAGATACAATCCTTAATTCCTATTTAAGAAACCAAGGAAAGTATTAAATTTACAAATGAAATGATTTGGTATTTATAGGCAAAGTTTTGCCTTCACCAATTTCTCCACAAATTTCTCCACCAATTTCTCCACCAAACATGGTACCAAACATGGCACCAAATATGGCACCAAATTCTCCACCAAACATGCAAGAAGTTTGACAATTTTCATTTGTTTATTTATTTATTTTTTGTTCTGAAAATGACTTTAATAATTACACATAACATACTTACGGATATTTTATCAATTTCGGTCATGAAAACTTCAGAATTAGAAATTATTTTAAACATCGAAGTTGTATATTTTTGAGTCTTCTTTAATCTGGAACTTGAATCACCTCAATCTGATAACAGAGTAGAAAGTTATGGCCAAAATACGACAATTACGTAAAGTTGAAATTTCTGAAATTGTACTTCGTTAGAAAGCCATTTCAAGTTTCCAACCTCTAAAATCCAAATGTCAAGTACAGTTTTTGCCCTTATTTGTTCCATATTTCGTTCTGATTGATTCCATTGAGTCCCGATTTTATTTTATCTGTAAAATAAACAAAAACACATCAAAACGTTCATTAAACCTGAGAAACTAACTAAAATATTAGGTCAAATGGGCGGGAAATAGTGATATATTTTCCGCTCATCACACCCTCAAACCTAAAATTTTACTAGTCCTCGATCAAAACAACAAAATAAAATAAATAACTGAAACTAAATTAAACTAAGCCACTTTCGTAGGGATCACGGTTGCATTTAGCGTATGCAACAAGCCTTTAAACCCCTAGGTGTCCCTAGCGGACAAGTTGTAGTCTCGAGAGGGCTTACAGTGACGATAACCACAAACGTCAATAAAATGTACACAAAAGCAAAAAGACAAAAGAAACAAATGAAAAGGAAATAAAAGAAATAATAACTATATATACAATGTCCTCAGAGAATGTCTAGCAACAAAGTTAAAGGAACCTTCAAAATGCATACTACAACTAAAATCATTTCCTTTGAACAAATTATCTAAGTTATTAACTAGGTGAGTTTATCTCAATTCTCAGTAGTTAATGGGTCAAACCAACCTGACTATCTAAAATTGTTCTGTCTACTACAATATGCGCAAAGTGAGGTATGTGATTTTTTTTTTGTAACATCTTTAATCCATGTAGTGATTTTGATCCAGTGACTCTCAAACCAGTTGGCTTTAGGGTACTAGGTGTTAAAACACCCATTATGACTTAATTACTCGGATCTCAGATGTTTTTTTTTTATATATATAACATTTTTAATTCATTTAGCGAGCTTTGAGCCAGTGACTCCCAAGCCAGTTGGCTTTATGGTACTAGGTGTTAAGACACCCCTACGGACTTAATTACTCGGATATCAGATGTTATTTATTAATATACAAATTTTTTTATTTTTTATCGTCATTCCTCACATCAAAAATAGCTACAGACAGAAAAAGATATTGAGGTGATCGGTCATTCATCAATCACCGATTATTTTAACTAGTCACTTTATCAATTCCTTATTATCTAACTGCTACAAAACTATTTTTTTAAGTGCATATGTGTCTGACCTAGATATTAGGTTCAAAGTATAGGATAAAAGTGAAATAAACATTTATCTTTTCCTAGAACTTTTTACTAAGACTAACAATCCCATCATTAGACTATATATTTTTTTCTTTTTAATTTTTTTTAAATAAATCATTAAAACACACAAAATATGCATGACATGCAAGGAATAAAAAATATGCAGGAAAGAAAAAATTTGACGAAGAAAACAAGTAAACAAAAACAACCTACCCCCAAACCTAAACCTAGCATTGTCTCCAATGCGTTACACAACAAAAGAAAGATAAGTGAACAATGTTACCGTGGTTTCATTTAGGGTTTTGGCAAAATCGAGTCATTTGACGAATATATCCACTAGGACGCGTATCAATAGTTGACTCCTTACTCCGCCGTCTCTACTGAATTGACTTTTTAACTTTACGATTTTCTCAAACTTTATTCCGTGATAATCCCGTTTTCACTGGTTTGCTTTGTTTTAAGTGCTCCGTCTATTATTTTCCCTGTAAAAATAACACACAAAATTAAAAACTCTACAACATGTGTGTACAAAATATAAAAAATTAAATTTAAATGAAAAAAAATAAAAATTTCGCAAGGGTTGCCTCCCTGGTAGCGCTAAATTTATCGTCTTCAGCTAGACGTGACTGAAGTTCATCTGTCAATGAGGTCTCAGTGTGGTTTTGGATGTCCGATTAGAGACAATCCCATGAGTGTTGCTTTTAAAAGGTCTCTTCCAACGGTAAAGTGACAAAAAGAATTTTGTCTCATTCAGTACCTGTGCCACTTTTTTAAACTTTGTCCCTCATGTGTTTCCTGAAAAGAAATAAAGAAAATTAAGAGGTCTCGTATGGTGCTTTACTTTGAATGGTTGTTCCATTTTGTCAAGCTTTTGGGAGGTGTCTTTGATTTGTACTCCCCAATACAATGACGTTTCTCCTGAATGCATGAGATCTTCAATATAGTCAGACATTTGCTCCTTCATTTTTTCTGCTACTTGCTCCACCTTTTCATCACAGATGTACTCCAGAATTTCATTGTTCAGCTCATCATCTGTCATATGTGAAATGCATGTTCCTTAAGTGTCAACCTGAGGATGTAAAGATATGTCTGATTGTAGGCTTTTATCCTTTGTGGTTGGTATGAACGGCTCGGGTAGCTCTTCTTCAAACATCTGTGCAATGCATGCTTCAAGATTTTTATTTTAAGGATGCATAGTTTCATCCTCACTTTTTGTTGGTACAGATAGCTCTATTACTTGTTCCTCATCAGAGTCTGATGAATAATAAAGATAAAATTGAGATTCTGCTGGTTCGGGCTCCTGAACTGATACCTCTGATTTTTGATACTGCTCAGCCTCTTCCTCTGTTAAGATGTCATTGTGAAATGCTTGGTATTCGAAGGCTTCATCAGTGTTATTTGAATTTATTCATTGAGGCATGTAATTCTGGTTGTTGATTATTTGTCTCAATTCATTTATCATCCTCTGTAAGGTTTTGATTTGATCCAGAAACGTTGCATCATGTTCAGCTTCCCGTTTCTCGAGCTTGTTCATCAACTTTCTTCCCACTTATGGTTTTGGTCCTTGAAGATTATAGGTTGATGGTGTATAAGATGGAAAATGTGGTTTAGTGAAATATGCTAGTTCATTATATGAAGGTCTTTGATAGTTCTGCTACCCTGAATTGTAGTTGTACTCGAATTGATTGCTAGGGTGGTTACCATTGCATATCTCACATCTCTAAACTGGTTGAGCAAATGTTGTGTTATTTCTCTCTGACATCCATGGATAGTTGTTGGGCTGGACAACATGCCTCAGAAAACCGGACTGCAGCTCCCTGATTTGGGGTGTATCTTTACCTCGTAAAGCTCGTATTTCTTTTATCGCCCAATAAAGTTCCATTTTCTACCACCTGGAAATAAAAGAAATAAATAAAAATTACAGATAAAGATAAAGAAAGTTATATACAAGTAAAATAGATAGCTTCAAAATTAATAAAGCAAGAAAAATAAGTCCCTGGAAACGGCGCCAAAACCTGATCGGTGAAATCACACACGTAACGCAAGCGCACGTATCGCTCAAGTAGTATAAAAATATCATTCCCACGATGACTTAATTTCTACTGTTGTTATTAATTATTGGTACAATTTATTTACAAGTATCTAATTAAAGGAAGAAGGAAATGATTGCTTGATTGGTTGGTTGAGTGGATTTGCTAAATAAATAAATGCACAAAAGAAAATACTAAGGAAAATAAACAAAAGACACAAATATCCAGGGTTGTGATTCCACACAATATTATTCTAATGATGAATTGATTATTTTATATATATGTAATAAATCAGTCTGCTAACCTGGAACACAAGATATGCAAAAGTATCTTCCGATGGTCAGATGCAAACACCCAATATAACCCAATTAATCATATGTCTATGTTAACTAAGTTACTTGAATTTATTAAGTTCAAGTTCCAATAGTGGCTACCTCCGCCCGACAAGTATGTCTATCTTGAAGAAAATCTACCTAAGGGTCATCATGCCCTATGGTGACATCGTGAGCTATTGAATTTAAGACTGAAACCTAAAATCATTTTTCCAAGTTCATTTTAAGTTTATCACATCAATCTTATTGATGATCAAGCAACAAGAAGCATTAAGCTTAAGATTCAATAAAAAAAAACTAAAGCATTAAACATAATATAATTAAATCAATTATTAAGCATGTGAATATTGTGTTTCATCACTTCCCTAATATAAAATAAATTGCCTCCACCACTTTCTCCACCAATTTCTCCATAAATTTCTCCACAAATTTCTCCACCAAACATGGTATCAAATATGGCACCAAATCCTCCACCAAACATGCAAGCATGTTTGGTGGAAGTTTGACAATTTTCATTTTTTTTTTAATTTTTTTTTGTTTTGAAAATGACTTTAATAATTATACATAACATACTTCCGGATTTTTTTTTATCAATTTCGGTCATAAATACTTCAGAATTCGAAATCATTATGAACGTCGAAGTTGTATATCTTTGATTCTTCTTTAATCTGGAACTTAAATCACCTCAATTCGATATCGGAGTCGAAAGTTATGGCCAAACTATGACAATTACGCAAAGTTGAAATTTCCGAAATTGTACTTCGTTAGAACGTCATTTTAAGTTTCCAACCTCTAAAATTCAAATGTCAAGTCCAGTTTTTGCCCTTATTTGTTCCATATTTCATCTGATTGATTCCATTGAGTCCCGATTTTATTTTATCTGTAAAATAAACAAAAAAACATCAAAACGTTCATCAAACCCGAGAAACTAAATAAAATATTAGGTCAAAGGGGCGGGAAATAGTGATATATTTTCCGCTCATCACGTACCTGGCCATTTGAGTTTGCCTCGTATCAAGTCAAAGCTCAACGACATGATGTCTTTCCAGGTGCTTGATCATATTGCCGTATCCATCAGTAAATTTGTAAGACACCCCACAATGGTTGCAACTGCTCTTGAACCTTCATCAGTATTAATTAAATGAAAATAAATTTTGAAAACATCTGAGGAATGAAGCTTAACTTCTCTTCTCCGTGAACCGATACTAGGGCCGCTCTCTTGGGTTGGCACATTTGACATTGTGTTTTCAGATGAGCTTGCCATTTGTTGTTTAAGAAATTTTAAAGAATTAGATAATTGAGAATGAGAGAATTGTAATCGTATATGAGAGAATTGAGAATGAGAGAATTGTAGGAATTGAGATAATTGAGGATTGAGAAATTGGTGTGTTGAAATAATGAAAAATGACCCATATTTATACATTTTTAGAATATATTTGTGATACATAAAATGCCCCTAAAATTAGTCGTTTTATTAATTTTATTAGGGGTAATTTGGGAAATCCCCAAATTATTATTATTTCCGTTGGGGCAGGGAGCCCAACCCAACGGCTAGTAGCCATTGGGGGTTGGTTTCACGACCGGTAGTTTCTACTATTGTTGCACTGTAGAACAGTTACATCGTGGAGCGAATGTTACGTAATATAAATTATGTCAGAGGGTTATGGAGTGACTTTGGGGATAAACGGTAAATTCTTCGAAACTTTGAAGCAAAAATTTTACGATATTCTATTTCGGACAGCCCATGATATTTGGGCCATAATTCTCTCATACAAACTCCGAATTTTATGAATTTTATATCGTCGGAAAGCTGAGATCGAAATTTACAACTTTCGCATTAAACATTTTTCCAAATTAGGATCAGAAGTGAGTCAAAAATGCAGATCACTAATTCGAATGAATAGTATCTGAGGTCATTCTAGAGAAATCTCAAAACTTCTACAAAACTCCACACTTTTCTCTACCTTTGACAATTTCAAAGAAGCCCAAGTATAAAAAGGGGTTACCATAACATTTGTTGATGGTAGTGGCATGTTAGGGTTTATGAATTAGTGATTGATATGAGAGAATTGGTTTTAGAATTGAGTATTTAATGCTTTTGGATAATCTTAAAGGCTTAGTGAAATAATAAACTCAATGGGATTAGAAAGTATTTGAAAATGTGAATTGATGATGTTAATAAAATGTGTATTGAGGATTTTTATTGTGTGATTATTTGGGAGACGATTGGAACAAATTGTGTATGAATGATTGGAGTTTAGACCAATTTTTGGCCTTTCATCGCGACGCATGAATTCCTGCGTCGCGACGCGATCTGGGAAATTACCCATAAACGCTTCTGGTGTAAGACACGTTGCGACGCGATGGGTTTGTGCGTCGCGATGCGCAAGGTAAAAAGTTGGGCACCTCTTTGGACAAGTTGCGTCGCGAAGCGCGCTACCTTGCATCGCGACGCGCGGCCAACAAATGGACCAAATCAGTTTTAAGCCATCCCAGTTTTACTTGATCATGTTAGAGGCTACCCTAAGAGTCTCGCATCAACTCGTAGTTATATATTACATCATGTCATGTGTACGATATACCTAGAGAGGTATTCCTTATTTGAATATGCAACTTAACCTGATTCCAATCTATATATTCTTGGTACATTTCTAATTGAAACTTTCGATGATAGATCATCGCAGGAAACACAAGTTTCGCCAGCGAAGTGAAGAAAGCTTATTGAAACTTTAAAACAGTGAGTGGACTTCTTTCTTAAACTGATTTTATTTAATAGTTTTGATATCAGACTTATTTTTTAGCAAATATGGCGTTATCCAGAATTTTAATACAGTTGTTATTCAGATAATGAAGATTTAGAAAAGAAAATGTTTTATACAGTTTGAGATTTTAAAGTATGATTTTTATGCTTTCGGGGCATGGGGGAAAAACCCACCCCAGTATGTAACTTGATATAGTTTGGAATTGACAGACAGAGAACATATGCACATGTAGAAGACTGGGGGACGACGATACGTAATGTCCTTAGATCCTAGTTCAGGGCTATGGGGACGACGATACGTAATGCCCATAGACCCTGGTTTCAAGGTCAGATAGTAGCATGGATCAGCAATACCGAGTTCAGTGGCTTGGGGGACGGCGATACGTAACGCCCCAAGACCATCAGTTTCATGGACATGAGTGACATGCTTTGGGGGACGGCGATACGTAACGCCCCAAAGTCATGGTTTTGCATTCCTAGCTCCAGATAGGCGTATGGGGGGACGGCGATACGTAACGCCCCCATGCGTCAAGTTTTTCAGATACAGACCAGTTTTCAGATTCTAGATTTTCAGTATACAACTTTCAGAAATCAGATTTTAGAAATAGTTTTCAGAAACCAGAGCTTCAAAATCAGTTTTCAGAAAGATGAGTTTTATAAAGAAGATTTCAGACGCAGTATTATAAAAGAGTTTTCATATAAAGTTTTCTTTTGGCACTTTGGTTTTAAAATTAAATGTTTTGATATTGGTATTTCAGTTTTTCGTCCACTCACTTAGATCGTACGAAGATCTAACCCCCCACTCCCAGTTTCCTTATTTTGTAGGTATTTTCGGAGGACAGATATTGTAGTAGTCGCTAGGGTTTGGAGTCCACCAGTCCAAGTCAAAGAGTAAAAGACCAATCAGAGTCATTCAGAGTCAAGTAAAAATCTGGTACTCGTATTTTAGTTATGTGTAGTTATTGTAAAAACATGTGTCTTTATGTATAAAGTTGTTGGAGTTAAGTTTGTATGTTAAGTTGTAAGTTTGGGCCACGGTCTCATATATACGATATAAATAATTAATTAAAGAAAATAGTATTAGTAATTGAATAGTAGTTATCAGAGTCATATGCTTATGGGGTTAGTACGGTTATCTCATGGCGGTAATATCTTCTGAATTGAGAATGTTACAGTTGGAACCTTATGGTTCTAACAGGTTCCAACCGATTCGGTTAGGATCAGAACCCTAATCAAACCAGTCAAATACAGTTCCGATTTTGAAACTGGAATAGGAACCTTGGCCGGGTCTAACCACCCCAATATAGCAATGGCGTCAGAGCGATAGTTAGAAGCAATAAAGAAGGGTGCACAGAAAATGAAAACCTAGAAAATTAGTTTCAATTTTGGTTTAATTCACGTAAAATTCAAAATCAAATGTTAAACAAAACCAAATGTTAAGCACCAACCCAACAGTCCCATTTCAGAACTATCACCCATCATTAGTTTAATTGGAAAAAAACGAATTGATGAATTGAATTTATGTAAACGAATCGAATTAAAATATGATGAACTCGTATTTGATTCGTTTAGTAAAAAAATCTTAATATGAAGACTTATATTCGATTTGTTTAATAAATAAATATTCATTTAATCCTTACATGATTTAATGACATAACTTATCATAATTTATTTATATTAATTATATATATATATATATATATATATATAATAGATTTACTAAAAATGATCTATAAAATATACACCACATTATTTTTTTTAATGATAATTGTTAATTATTTCTGAAATCTTAATTGAAAAAATAACAAATTCAATAAGAAAATAATAAATGAATTCTAAATGAATAAACATATGAGTAAGCTCAAATTCGTATTTAATTCATTAATAAATAAATTGAATTAATTCGGTTTATTTATTAAAGAATCAATTTAATCAATGATAAGTACTGTATCTTGCCACGTGTACGTTTGAGATTCGAATTATTGTCACACAGCAATACACATGGCTTCACGCAATAAAAACTAACCAATCAAAATCTGTTGTGTTTTGGATTCCATTGAAGGCTCTTTCACGAGCACCGTCTCTCGCCAGAACATAACGAGACTGAGAATATTTTATTTTTTTTAAAAAAAAAAAAGGAAAAAAATATTCAGGTTTGCGATCGATCACATTCAATTGTTTGTTATAAATATTTCTATTATTTGTCGTTTTATTATTATTTTTGTTTCTTAACTGAATCTGAAAACTTATTGTTTTTTCTCTGCTTATTTTGTAGAATTTGTAGGTGATTTGCATTACACTTTTAAAGTTTTAATGTGAATTCCGAAAAATCTAATGAATTTTGACTTATTTTGTTGAAATTTTCTGTAATACTGTAAAAAAAAAATGTTTACTGTAATTGGAGTAGATTTGAGCCGTTTGATTCCTTTTTGCTGATTGTATGGAATTTGTAGATGAAATCTCGTTTCTGTTATTTCTTCTAAGATTTAGGTGTGAAGGTAAATTGAGTTTCAAGTTAGATTCATGGAATTTGACTGGTTTGATATTATTGTTTTTTTTTCCTCGGATCTGCAGGTGTTTGAATTGGATTGATTCTGTGAGGTTTTGAGTACTCTAGTATCAATGGACCATGCTGAGCTTACCACAGAGCAGGTTAGTAATGTGATCTGATCCGCTGATTTGCTTGCATTATTAATGTCATACAATAGGGGGTAGGCATATGATAAAACATGAGTACTTATCTTGTATAGTGGCATTTTATTTCTGTTGTTGAAAATTTAGGAGAGTTTTTTTTAATGACATTTTTATTTGTTGGGATCCAGCTGATTTAATTTGTGTTTGTTCGGAAATGAAAGAAAATACTGAATTATTCTTGCTATGCAATACTATTATGTTTACTTAATTAATTAACGGTATTGGTATCTAAAACTGCCCGATACTATTTGCCGTTATGTTTAACTTTACATTGATATTTGATTATGGTGATTGGTGACTATTTAAGTTTTTCTGGTGTTGCCCAAATGGTTCTTCTTAGAAGGATTTTTTTTTTATGTCAGCTTAGATTTTGGTTAACTTCTTCTTTTGTTATGAAGGTTCTGAAGAGGGACATCCCATGGGAGACATATATGACTACTAAGCTGATTTCAGGGACAGGTCTTCAGCTGTTAAGACGATACGATAATAGATCTGAAAGTCAGCGGGCTCAATTGCTGGATGATGTAATGTTTCATTTTCATAGTTCTTATGTGTTCCAGCAAAAATATTTCAGAAAGATAATTTTGATGCCTCATTATAGGTTTAAGGAAACATTATATTAAAACGATTTTGAATAGTCAGTATTCAGTAATGTTATTAACAAGTTAATTGATTCTTACAGGATGGACCTTCTTATGTCCAGCTGTTCGTTAGCATTTTAAGAGATATATACAAGGAAGAAACTGTGGAATATGTTCTGGCTTTAATTGATGAGATGCTGACCGGTAACAGGGAGGATTTTGGTCTTATTGATAGAATATGATTCCTGCAGATTAATCTATTTTTATCTCCTTTGGCAGCCAATCCCAAGAGAGCCAGATTATTCCATGATCAATCCCTTGCGAGTGAAGATTCTTATGAACCTTTTTTAAGTTAAGTACTTCTGTGAAATTGTTAAAATTTGAAAGCTGAAATGGTATTAGATTATTTTATGGTTTATCACTTATCATCTTATCTTAACGTTTTCTCTGGTCAAGCTTTCTTCTAGAATGCATTGTACACCCATCATTTAGGGACATCAAACATATACGTGCAACAACACATGCACATACCGTATTTGTATTGAATATCATATTCATCACTATCTTCTGATCTGTAGCCACTGTGTTATGTTCTCTATTTGTTACTCTTTCTGAAAATCGGAAGAAGATGCCAATTTTCCTTTTATTTTTAAATTCCTGAGTATAAGCAAACAATATCTGGTTTTTCTATGTTATTCAACATGGTGAAAAACTAACAATATAAGTTATTTGTTCCAATTTCAGATTGCTATGGAAAGGTAATTGGTTCATACAAGAAAAGAGCTGTAAGATATTAGCTTTGATTGTAAGGTGCTTAAAACATGATCCATTTGCTCAATAAGTGTAAGGTTTGAAGAAATTAACTGATTGGCATCTTTACTACATTCAGTTACTGATTGTGTAATATTTTTTGTGATCATAATGCTAGGCCAAAAACACAGGATGGCTTCGTTGCTAATGGGGAATCCTCAAATTCGAAAAGCAAACTCACTACCGTTGATGATGTTTTAAAAGGATTGGTTGAATGGCTTTGTGCACAGGTAGTTTACGGCTAGTTATATCATTTTTTGAATGCTACTGGTGCCAAACTCACATCTAATTGCTGGAAAATTTGCACCTCGTTTCGTGCTGGTTAAGGAACCCTCATCAAATTGAAAGAATGACGCAGATAAGAAGTTTGAGGGAAAAGTAGACTTGTTGGATATTACTATTTGAAATATGGTTTTAATTCCGTTGTAGTTCTTATTTGAACCTTCGCTAGCATTTACACTTTTTAATACTAATAGGAAGCACAACCTCTTTAGATGTTAGTTTTGTACAAAGATTGCTTTGAACTGCTGTTTTCTTTTACTGAATCCTCCATTTATTTTTTCAAGTACATTTTCATATCAGTTGGTAGAGAATACGTTTCTATGAGGTGATATTGTATTACACCATAGTCATGATGCCCTCTGTTGTGTGTAGCTGAAGAAGCCTTCCCATCCTAGTCGTGGCATTCCAGTAGCTATCAATTGCCTTGCAGCATTACTCAAGGAACCTGTGGTGAGATCTTCCTTTGTTCAAGCAGATGGGATAAAGTTGTTGACTCCTTTAATTTCTCCTGCATCCACTCAGCAATCTATCCAGGTAATGTTTCGTATTCTAGATAGCTATTATATATGTAGTTCAACACAGAATTTGGCACTCCAATCCTGCTAGTTAGCAGCTGCCATGCTGGATGAGAATTTTGGCCAAACTCACCACTTTGTCCTGCATCCTTTTACTTCTGGAACTCATAAATGAAGTTCTCATGCTTCACTTTTGGTGAGCAAACTTTGTTTGGATATAATTGACATTGATTTCTCCCTATAACAGCTTCTTTATGAAACATGTCTCTGTGTTGGCTCTTGTCTTACTATGAACCTGCGGTTGAGTACTTGGCAACTACTAGAATCCTGCCACGGCTAATAGATGTTGTTAAGAGTTCCACAAAGGAGAAGGTGAGGTATTGTTTTTTGGTAGTATTTAATGCTAATTTTAGGTTCATTTACTTGAAGAAAAAATTCTGCTAAGCAAGTAGGGGTTCTAATTTTATAAGCTTTTTTTTCTGTTTCCCAATCTTACAAATATCCTGTTAATTGTTCTTAAATTGATTATATAAGGGATCGCTGCTGCCCGAGATGAATGCCATCCATGTCAAAATTATTAACTAGTTATTTTATATTTATAATAATAGTAGTTATTATTATAATTGTTGGATTTGGTCAGAAATAGACTAGTTTCTTATCCAAAAGAATTAATGTTATATTCATTTGGTATATTAAGATTGGTATGTCCTGCTAGGTTGTTAGGGTGGTTGTCTTGATCCTTAGGAACTTGCTTCCGAAAGGTAATTTTGCTGCTCAGATGATAGACCTTGGACTGCCTCAAGTTGTTCAAAATTTGAAAGCACAAGCTTGGAGTGATGAGGTAAGAGAATTTGCTCGCTGTGCAGTTTACTTTTCTGTCTGACTGCATAATTATATAATAGATTGAATAAGCCTAAGGGATATGGTGGAGCTGTTTACCACTAATCGGTGCATTATGAATTAAATTTACTTCGACCTATGTTTTGTATGTTGTGGTAGAATAATCATTTGCATATGTGATGACATTAAATTTTTACCTCGACTCCTGTTAGCAACTTTAATTTAATTGTGCTTTTTTATATTGCCACATTTTTTCTTTGGCTTCAAAGTCCAAGCACTATACTTTTGACAAGGATTGCTCTCTTTTTTCTCACAATGAACAGAAGCTTTATACTGCTTATATGAAACGTTGGTATCCAATATATTTTATTTCCATGCATTTAATTTAGCTGAGCTTCATAGTTTGGGCTGCTTCTGAAAAGTACCTACAAGAAAGAGTCTTACATCCATTGCTAAATTTTTGTTTAACAAAATGATGTTTTCATCTTGCTGCTTTTAGAAATAATAGATTTCAATATCTTCGTAGGATTTATTGTTGGCTCTGAATGAACTGGAAGAAGGTTTGAAGGATAATATTAAGCGATTGAGTTCTTTCGATAAGTACAAGCAAGAAGTCCTCCTTGGCCATCTCGACTGGTCTCCCATGCACAAAGATCCCCTATTCTGGCGTGATAATATTACAAATTTTGAAGAAAATGATTTCCAGGTATTTCTTCTCCCGGTGGACAGTGTTTCTATATTTTATGTTTTCTGCTTTAACTTCTCTGATCAACTCATGCTAAGTTCTGTATCATCATTCTATATCATTTTTTACATGAAGAGAAATGAGTTTTCTGTAATTCTAATGTGGGATCCGCTCTCTCAGATTCTAAGGGTCCTCATAACAATTTTGGATACATCCAGTGATTCACGAGCTCTTGCTGTCGCTTGCTTTGATCTCTCACAGTTTATCCAGCACCATCCAGCTGGGCGGATCATTGTGACAGACCTCAAAGCCAAGGAACGGGTGATGAAATTGATGAACCATGAGAACACTGAGGTCACCAAAAACTCCCTACTCTGTATTCAAAGGCTTTTCCTAGGCGCAAAGTACGCAAGCTTTTTGCGGGTATGAATTCTCTTTCCATGGGATCTGATGCCATGACTCGCGCAATGGTCCAGTGTCATTTAGCATGGAAATACTTGTAATGATTTTATTTCAGTTTGGCGTCGCTTATTTATTTGTCGATCGTTGGTGGAATTCGTGAATCATGACTACTCTGTTGCAGTCATATTGGATTTGGACTTAAAATACTGTGAAGAATTAGTTGATTTTATCTTGTTCTGGAAATTTATTTTGGATTTTCAGATGCCGAATAAATTGATGCTGTATTGACCGTTGATGTAAACCACCTTGAGCATAAAATGATTTTCGTTTCTGTGGTCTTGTTGTTGTAATAATATGTTTCTTGTAAAAGTTTGAGACAACGGAAGATTTTACCTGATCCGCGGAGATTTCCAACGATTTTTAAAAAAAAATATTGCCAATGCAACCATTGTGAGAGAGATTAATCTTCATATACATTTAGTATTTTGAATCTCTCTTTGTTATCAATCCTAAATAGTTTGTTGTTTCTTAAATTTTAAATATATTTTGATAAAATTACGACTTTTATATTCAACAATGATGTGTGTAAACCAATTTTATACTCATTTCACACCATAAACATAAAACGTCAGCGTTTTGAAAATAAAAACACGTGCTTGTCTTTTCAAAAACTCATCTACCTCATTTAAAACAAGTCTTATTTAATCCAACCAAATCAGACAATATCCCATGCACATCCACATCTTTATAAACTTAGAAATTTTAAGGTTAAATTTGTTGTTTGTATATTGTAATTTTGTTCTGTACTTGTAATTTTTAACCGAGCATATACTGTTAGACGATTGATTTTGGTCTCAGGACAATATGAGAATATTACTCCCGAGACAATCCTCCCTCAATAGTGAATTTGTTCGGTTATGGGGGAACCGAAAGCAAACATGACAAAAGATAGATAAATACGTCAATCGACAAAGAGATTTAACGTGGTTCGGCGGATCAGATCCAACCTACATCCACGGGCACAGAACATACGATATTTTATTATTGAGATATGCTTTTCTTATCTGTTTTGTGTTTACAAGTCTCACAATAATGATTCTGATCTTGATTCCTCTTAATTCTGATATCAACTCCTCTTAATTCTGATCTCCACTCCTCTTACGCACACTCTACCCTTCTATTTATAATAGTGTAGAAATCAAATTCTTTCTCCTACCAGAACTTCCTAGTTGAAACAATTTCCCTTTCCCATAAGGATTCCTAGTCAAAAACTATATTCACTTCTCATACCCTATTAGAATAGGATAATTTATCTCCTTACCTCATAAGAATAGGATAACTTATCCCATTACCCCATAAGAATAAGATAACTTATCTCTGGAGCATATCTCGCTATATGGTCGGTCTTCATGAGGTCGGTCATGATAGTCTTTTGAACTGAGAATGCTTCTGTCGATCTGATAATGCCCGGTCATCCGATCTTAAGTGGTCAGGTTACCGATCATAAGCGCTCGGCCCCTAACTCATGTGGTCGGATCGGTATTAAACAAGAGAGTTCCCCTTTTTACCCATGTTGTACTGCTTAAATATCATAGTGCTTAAAAAACACCATCAACATCTATCCCCTAGTTCTCGGTAACAACGAGTTTGCGAGTTGATGCCGGGAACTATAAAAAAAGATGGTGTGCCGATGATTCCGTCGGTGGTCACTCCAGGAACCGCAGAGAAAAATACATTGGCTGCAAATCTGGTCCTTCCTGCCACCTTCATGTGGTCAGTCAACGAGGATCCCGATATCTACCCGTGGAGAAAATGTTTTGCCCTTATGCTGATGACGATCGACTCGGTGGGACGTAACCCGACCCCGAGCTGAGAAGAACATTTGGCTCTGGGGGAATGTCACCTCCCCAGACCAATAGAGAGCCGACCATAGGGGAGATGCTCTGATCCTATGCCGATGATAAGTCTCTCGGTGGGACGTATCCCGACCCCGAGCTGAAGAAAGACTTGGCTCTGTGGGAATATTACATCCTCAGTCCAAAGATGCCGACTAGGTGGGACGTAACCCGCCCCGAGCTAAAAGAAAGACTTGGCTATGGGGGAATGTTACATCCCCAGTCCAAATAAGCCGACTCGGTGGGACGTAACCCGACCCCAAGCTGAAAAAAGACTTGGCTCTGGGGGAATGTTACATCCCCAGTCCAAAGAAGCCGACTCGGTGGGACGTAACCCGATCCCGAGCTAAAAGAAAACTCGATCTCGGCGGTACAAGAGCAGACCCGAGCCGGAAAGAAACATCGGTCTCGGCGGTACAAGAGCAAACCCGAACCGGCAGGAAAGAGACATCGGTCTCGGCGGTATAAGAGCAGACCCGGCGGTACAAGAGCAGACCCGAGCCGGAAAGAGACATCGGTCTCGGCGGTACAAGAGCAGACCCGAGCCGGAAAGAGACATCGGTCTCGGCGGTACAAGAGCAGACCCGAGCCGGAAAGAGACATCGGTCTCGGCGGTACAAGAGCAGACCCGATCCGGAAAGAGACATCGGTCTCGGCGGTACAAGAGCAGACCCGAGCCGGAAAGACACATCGGTCTCGGCGGTACAAGAGCAAACCCGAGCAGGAAAGAAACATCGGTCTCGGCGGTACAAGAGCAGACCCGAGCCGGAAAGAAACATCGGTCTCGGCGGAACGAAATCCAACCCCGAGCTGAATAATCAAATGGCCTCGGCGGAACGAGATCCAGCCCCTAGCTGAATAATCAAATGGCCTCGGCGGAACGAGATCCAGCCCCCGAGCCGAATAATCCTTGGGACTTGCTCAGAAGGGAAGTGAATCAACCTTTTGAAGCCCTACCGAATCTGGCACGGGCGTCCCCTTGCCAGACCAGCGAAAATAAAAACAAAACTCTGGAAAATAAAATCAAAAGGCGGGGGCGACTTAGCACTTATCCCAAAACAAAACGTTAAAGTGTAAACAACAGCACGGATTCCTTAAGACAGTGTCATGTCCGAAGTTTCCAAAACACAATCTTGAATCTTTCAATTCAGAGTCCTGGCGAACCAGGATTTGGATCAAAGAGCGTTTAAAATGGTAAGGGCACATCCTCTATACTTCAGGTCTCCATGGAGCCTGTGTACTGCTTGAGGGCTCCTCCTTACAACGCTGGAGCAAGCATACGCTACGAGGGCACAATCCATCCCTGTGCTATACCTCTCTTGGATCCGAATGATCAAAGAAATATAGATCAAAGAGTGTCTGAGACATTAAGGGCATATTCCTTCTTATGTTCGGTAACACTGGAGCAAGCAATCGCCACGAGGGTATCATCCATCCTCGTGCTATGCTTCTCTAGGATCCGAATGATCAAAGAAATAGGGATCAAAGAGTGTCCGAGACATTAAGGGCGTATTCCTCCTTATGTTCGGTAACACTGGAGCAAGCAATCGCCACGGGGGTATCATCCCTCCCCGTGCTATGCTTCTCTCGGATCCGAATGATCAAAGAAATAGGGATCAAAGAGTGTCCGAGACATTAAAGGCATATTCCTCCTTATGTTCGGTAACACTGGAGCAAGCAAATGTTACAGGGGTATCATCCCTCCCCGTGCTATGCTTCTCACGGATCCAAATTCTGATTCACAGTCATCATCGCTGCCAATGTTGCATGGAATAGATCGGTTCTGGTGTGCTCTGCGCTGCAAAAGGAAAACATTAAAATAGTAGCTCACCAGTTCTTCTCTGCCTGAGAACCAGACGCCACATCTCTCGTTGTTCCTCTCTTCCATCCTTTCTAGCCGGTCCATCATGGATTTTAGAAGGTCTTGGTTTTCCTCCCTTTCTTTCTTTATGTTTTCTTCTATCTTCTCCATCCATTCCGCTGTTGAACTCCCTGACGACCGGTGATTTCCATCTTCTGCCATCGTCTTACTATGCGAGCTGCTTTTTGTTGAGTTCCCCACAGACGGCGCCAACTGTTGACGGCTGATTTTGGTCTTAGGGCAATATGGGAATATTACTCCCGAGACAATCCTCCCTCAATAGTGAATTTGTTCGGTTATGGGGGAACCGAAAGCAAACTTGGCAAAAGATAGATAAATACGCCAATCGACAAAGAGATTTAACGTGGTTCGGCGAATCAGATCCAACCTATATCCACGGGCACAGAACAGACGATATTTTATTATTGAGATATGCTTCTCTGATCTGTTTTGTGTTTACAAGTCTCACAATAATGATTCTGATCTTGATTCCTCTTAATTCTGATCTCAACTCCTCTTAATTCTGATCTCCACTCCTCTTACGCACACTCTACCCTTCTATTTATAATAGTGTAGAAATCAGATTCCTTCTCCTACAAGAACTTCCTAGTTGAAACAATTTCTCTTTCCCATAAGGATTCCTAGTCAAAAACTATATTCACTTCTCATACCCTATTAGAATATGATAACTTATCTCCTTACCTCATAAAAATAGGATAACTTATCCCGTTACCCCATAAGAATATGATAACTTATCTCTGAAGCATATCTCGATATCTGGTCGGTCTTCATGAGGTCGGTCATGATAGTCTTTTGAACTGAGAATGCTGCTGCCGATCTGATAATGCCCGGTCATCGATCTTAAGTGGTCGGGTTACCGATCATAAGCGCTCGGCCCCTAACTCATGTGGTCGGATTGGTATTAAACAAGAGAGTTCCCATTTTACCACTGCTGTACTGCTTAAATATCATATTGCTTAAAAAACACCATCAACATATACGTTTTATTTATTGAGGCTGCAAGATTAAATTGATAATCCAATCTGTGATTTTCTAGAGTCCAAATCTTCTGTCCCATCAATTGTGCTCCACTTCGTGCTCGATTTTCTACGAGTATAAGCGAATCGTGGTAAAGTGTAAGATTGGTATGTATAGACATATAAACTGTTATTTTATATTATTCGATTATGAGTAATTCTTTGGTGCAACGGAGACACGGATGATGTGGGGTATCACTAACAAATTAGTAAGTGACATATATGATTTAATATCAATCTTTTTAGTTATTTTTTAATATTTTAGCATGCGTGATAATGAATTATTGGATTGTTGTACGAATGACGTGGTACCTCCGTTGTATTGTAGATTTTCTCATCGATGAGATATTATCAATGCCGACTAATTTGAAAGTATACCCAACAGAGAAATGGGAGAAAATCTCGAATTTCGATTGTAATTTGAGTTTTCATACAGTTCGATACGGGATTCAAGATCAAAATCATTTCGATTCCTTATTTTCACTTAATTTGCATGGATTAATGATGATTTTTATTCTTAAATTATAATTCAGACCAAAACATAATTTTTTAAGTACATCTTGACCACGTTATCTAATGAAATGACTTTTAGATTGTAATATTGTATATTATAATATAATATTTTAACAAATAAAAAAAAAGATATATATTATATGTTTAACACACGTTATAAATTTTCATGTCCAAGTAGAACTATTCCAAAAGATAAGATTGTGAGCACCTAAATCACATTAAGCACGCATGAACCTATTATATAAATCACTATTAGCATTAAGAATTTTTTTTTTAGTTTAAATCTCTATTTAGGGTAAGCAAAAATGATTAAGTTTGCCCCAAGAGGTGTGGTTTGGTGGTAAAAAGTTTGAGACTTAATTATCAGGTTCTGAATTCGAGTTCAGAATGTTCATTTTTGTAAGAGTCAGAGACTTGATTATCAATTTTATCTGATCCGCTTAAGTTCGGATATGATGATTTAGCTGCGAAATTTTTAATATTTCTAAAAAAAAAATTTAATTTTTCAAATTGCCACAATTAGGAGTATGCATGAAGGTTGTTCATTGATGGTTGCTAGTCAGCTTCTCACCATACAAATTACATTAATCGTTAAATTATTATTATTATTTTTTTTTAAAAGTGAACATAGCTTGCAATCGTTCTTCAAATGTGGATGTTAATACGATGACTGATACTGGGGTAAAGTCACGAGGTTTTCTGAAGGTTGATTTTATAATTTTTAAGGATTTAATTTATAAATTCAGGGTAATATATATATTATTTATTTAGTATTAATAATTGAAAAAATTTGAGGGAATCGGCTACTTCCTCAACATATAAAAGACTTTGACCCTGGACTCTAGTCCTTAATTTATGTTTAACATATATATTTTCACTTAATAAAATAATTTACATCACGTTTTTCTTACAATAATTATATTTTACAACCTGTATATATTATAATTGTATTTTATGATCTATGAAATTGGTGTCTCATATAGTAAACTTTAGAACTCATAACAATTAAATGGAAGTGCAATAAAATATTGTGATGATCGTAACATAATATTCTTTTAATAAAATATAATATATATATATATATATATATATATATATATATAATATATATATATATAATATTTTGAAGCCTTATCATTGCATCATGTGATGGCTTCATATTAAAGTTATAAAATTAAATTAATAAATCTATTAAATAAAAATCATATTACAATAAAAATAGGTATTATAATTTTATAAGAATTCTATTATAACAAGAAAATTTATTAGACTATCTTATTAAAATAAAAAAATACTATTAAATTATTTACAATTAATCTGATCTTTATAATTAATTTTTTATTATTAAATTATAAAATTTAAATATATCTACAATTAATTTTTTATTATTAGGTTATAAAATTACAATAATAAATTATTAACATAAGAAACCTATTATAATATAAGAACACAATCTACTTTAATAAACCTATTAATTTAATTAATATTTTATTTTATTATTATTAAATTATAAAATTAAAATAAAGAAATCTATTATAATATGAAATTTCTCATTAAAAAATATATATATATATATATGTGACACTTAATTTCTACAATTAACCTCTATAATTAATTTTTTATTATTAAATTATAAAATTAAAATATCTTTATAATTAATTTTGTATTAAATAAAAAATATATTACAATAAAAATACATAATATAATTTTATAAGAACTATATTATAATAAAAAATATATTATATTATCCTATTACAATTATAAATTACTATTAAGTTATAAAATTAAATTAATAAATCTATTAAATAAGAACCCTATTATAACAAGAAAATATATTATATTATCCGATTAATTTTTTAATAATATCAAAAATAATCCGACAAAGATGGAATTTCTCCTTTTGAAGGGACGAGTGTTCAGAAGGTATTGGTTACTCCTCGGCTAGGCATGTTGTTCGGACCCGGTTTCCCGGATATGGCCGATCAGAGGGCACAGCCTGATGTAGTTCCCAGAGACCGACAACATCATAGCCGAGACCGACCCCTTTAGCCCGGTAGCTCGGTTCGGTACCCTCCTTTCTCCTGGATCGGGATGATGAGCTCAAATATTCTGGGTCAGGTCGGAAGCAGTTGGGGTAGTTCAGCTCGCGATTTGGTCGTGCACATGAGGCCTGACTTGTGATCGGTATAATTTGGACTTTTCCCTCTAACATGTATCACTGCTTAAGATCTTTACAGACTGACATCATTATTATTGAGTGCGGCAGTGTATAAAGCGGAGTGATGTGACAGGCAGGCAGAAAGCAGATTTGCTTTCGGCGAGGCAGAGTTGGGGCAGAGAGCCCGTCAATCAGCCGGAGATCCATGTGGCTGACGTCATGAAGATACGGGAATAGTGTCGTATTTTCCTTAGTATATAAAGGAAATTTAGTTTTATTTGTAAGGGAATAGCAAAAATTGTAAAAAAAGAAAAAAACTACTTTTAAAAGCATGAAAAACAAACAGCTCGGTTTTTTTTAGACCCTCCTGAAAAATAGGTCGGTCGAGCTCGGTTTGATAATAAAAAATCGTACCCCGTTTTGTGCCCGTGGACGTAGGTTGGATTCGCTCCGCCGAACCACGTAAAACCCTCTTATCGATCTTGTGGTTGTTTTGTCTTTTGCCAAGTTTATTTTTGGTCCCCCATAACGAAACAAATTCACGGTTGGAGGAGGATTATCCCGGGAGCGTTATCCCGAAACTACCTCTGGAACGAAAATCACCCGTCAATATATATATAAGTTAAACATTTTAAGCTTTCTAATAGCGTCACAAAATCAATACTTAAAATATATGTTAAACCCGCACAAAGTACGGTCTCTGTACTAGTACTATTAAAGGTTATTGTCATTTCACTATTTAAAAATTAAAAAATAATAAATAGATGTAAAAAGTATTGAGTTGTAATATTTATTAGTCTATCTTTATAAAAATAATAGGGTTATTATCATTTCACTACTTCATAAATTAATAAATAATAAATGGGTATAAAAAATATTTAGATATAATATTTTTTATAAAAATTACATTCTACTACTAGTACCTTACATTTTACTAAAAGAAGTAATGAGAAATAATATTTACTATAAGAAGTATTTGGGTATAATATTTTACTGCTAGTAGTAAAATGTAAATTTTATAAGAAATAATAGTAAAATATAATGTTTTATAGTAAAATATAATTTTTATAAAGATATAATAAAATACTTATAGTAGAATATAATTTTTGTACAGATATAATAATATTATACTTGTATTTATTTATTATTTCTTAATTTATAAAGGGAAAATTTATAAAATTGACCCATTAACTTTTCTCATTCTCAAAATTAACCCAAATTTGGAAAAAAAATATTTTTATTGAACAAAGATAAAAATTTTGGACCAAAATTTCCTAAATTCAAGACCAAATCACTAGTATAAACTCATCAAAAACATAATTATAAAATATATAATCATTTAGCATTAGTTGAGAAACACTTAATAGGATGAAATAGGCAAAAAAAATTAAAGTTAATTTGTGAAAATTTTGATTATCTGAAAAATATTGTAGACGAGTGCCAACTTCTTACACCCAAGCGCTCATGCGGGCGCCCGTCCAGGCGTTAGGGTCATAGCAGACGCCAAGGGCCTCAGCGGGTGCCCAAGGCCTCAACAGGCGCTCGTGCGATATAGACGTCCAAAACTGACGCTCGCGATGTGTGGGCTCTCGAAACCAGCGCCCACCTGTAATTTTTTTCTTCTCAAATTAACATCAATTTTTGGCTTTGTTAATTATGTTAAATATTTAACTTAATAAATGATATAAAACTATCATAACAACAAAATCCAACTAATAAAATCATCATTAACCATACAAATCATGTAATATTGGAAAAAATAATTGCATTTTATCATTAAATATATTTCTCAAATGTAAGTTAATTTTGAAAAAAAAAAAAAAAGATAATGGATCAATTTTATAAATTTCTCTTTAAAAAATAGTGATAAAAACCCAAAATATTACCATAGATTTTTTTTATATCTATTTATTATTTCTCAATTAAAAAAATGATAATTCAAGAACCAAAGTCTCTTTACCTTTTTCCTGAAAAGCAGGTGGTGGCCTAAACACACCCTCAGTCTCTCATTCTCTGAAAAAGTTATACCAATCTGCAATTTTTTTAGTACAAATAATGAACTATCCAGGGGTATTCTTGTATTTTCATCCATATCCATCCATCCATCCATATTTACAGGGACAGAGAGAGACACTAGTTTGTAACAACAGAAGTTGTTGTGTCTGTGGCCAGCTACTTCACTTCAGAGACATAAAATTTGGTTTCTTTAATTGCTCACTCCACTGCTTCAAAGTTGTTGTGTTTGCTTTCATTGTTGTACAAAACAATTTTATTTTTTATTAAAAATCAATTCTTAATCCCAAAACAAAAACTGAATGTGAAACTTGGAACTCACAACCACATTGACATTTAAAAAATCCTTGTATTCTCTTACAAAAAATGTCAGCATTTTAGCAGCCACTCTCATTTTAACACATTTTCAAGTTCTCTCTCTTTCCTCCTTATCTGCTTTCATATCTCACTCATCACCTCAGCCATGGCGACCAAATCCAAGTAAGTACACCACTCAATGTTTGTCTTTGGATCTGGCTTTCTTTTTTTTTTTTTTTTTTTTTTTTTTTTTCCTTTTATATCTTTAACTGGGTTGTGTTAATTTGTGGTTTATTTTGTTTAGGATCTCTGCAAGTTATGAACTTTTTTTGTTTTGTTAAGGTTACAATTTTGCTTCAGTTTCATTTGTAATTAGTCTATTATCTGGACTCTGGAGATGAATTTTGATGGAAAGTTTTGATTTTTACTTGGGTTTTACTTAATTTGCTTAATTTTTAATCCTTGTCTTAATTCATTAGTTCTTTTTGGGATGTTTGTTTGGACTCTGTTCTTGAACTAGATGTGTTGTTAATGTCACTTTCAATTGTTAGTGAACTTATGATGCGAAAAGCTTTGTGCAAAGTTTATATATTTGGCATAGATTCATATTTATTTTCATACTGTGTGGAATGTGTTTTGAATTTTGGCAAGAATTATGTTTACATATATGGCATTGTAATTATTGTGTAATGAGTTACAATATTTTGAACTTGGGCAGATCTGCTTTTTCCGAAACTCCTAGCAAAGCTTCACCAGCTACTCCAAGAGTGAGTAAACATGGTAGAGGAGTGACTAAGCCAGAAACGGATTCACAATCTCCCTTGCAAAAGTCTCGGGTTTCTGTTGATCGATCCCCACGGTCCGTTATCTCAAAGCCTTCCATTGCTGTTAACTCAAAGCCCTCAGTTGCTGCTAACTCAAATCCCTCCGTTGCTGTTAACTCAAAGCCCTCCGTTGCAGCTAACTCAAAGCCATCCATTGCAGCAAACTCAAAGCCATCCGTTGCAGCTAACTCAAAGCCCTCCTCTGATCCTACTCCACCTGAAGTAAGTTTAGGAATTGACAATAAAGTTTTAGATTAGTGCCTTTGTTTTTCAACATTTGGAGCATTTTGGTTTGTTTCAAAAAATGTCATTTTAGATTTCCCGTAAACTTTGAAAATCAAACCAAAGTGTTTTGATTCATTGCCATGAATGAATATGGTCTAACTGTATGGAACACGACAATTAAGCTGCTTTGAGCATGGAAATCAGTATTCTAGCATGTATGATTGTCTTTTGAACCTGCTTTTGTGCTCATCAGCCTGAAAGTTTTGATGTGGCGCGATTTAAAAATGAAATACCCCAAGGAAAAGAGTCCTGAATTGTATATCGTGTAACATATTAAATTGTATATCCTGAATTGTAACACCTGAAATACTCAGGCCGCCTCGAGCCGAGTCTTCTAGAGGCGGCCTGAGGCGGCCGCCTCAGGCGGTGGAAGGCGGGAAATTCTGCTGGAGCGTATTAGGCGGCCGCCTCGACGCGCCGACGCCGTGAGGCGGTTCGAGGCGGGCCGAGGCGGCCGCCTCGAAACGTTTTTTAAAACACTGCTTAGGAATAGAACCAAACATGACTTTATCTTGAAACTAGTGCATATTCTGATATGCAATGTTATTTGATTTTGATATTCAGAAACCCAAATCACGGGTTGCAAAGGGATCCGAATTGCCGGCTCAATTGAATCTTCTTGAGGAAGATCTTAAGAAAGCAAAAGAAAAGCTAGAATTAATTGAGAAAGAGAAGGCACAAGCAATTGAAGAACTAAAAGAAGCACAGAGGGTTGCTGAAGAGGCAAATGAGAAACTGCAAGAGGCTTTGATGGCTCAAAAGCGTGCTGAGAAGAATTCTGAGATTGAGAAGTTTCGGGCTGTTGAAATGGAACAGGCAGGAATTGAGGCAGCCCAGAAAAAGGAACAGGAATGGCAAAAGGAGAATGAAGGCGTGAGGAACCAACATGCTTTGGATGTAGCTTCTCTTCTGTCTACTACACAGGAGCTCCAGAGGATAAAGCAAGAACTGGCAATGACAACCGACGCAAAGAACCAGGCATTGAGCCATGCTGATGATGCCACTAAGATTTCTGAGATTCATGCTGAAAAGATGGAGATTCTCTCATCTGAGTTGACCCGATTGAAGGCCTTGCTTGATACACAGCGTGAGTCAGAGTCCATTGAAAATAGGGGGCTGATGTTGAAGCTTGAGGAGGAGATTTATACTTTAAAGCAAGAACTTGATAAATCTAATGCTTTTGAGAAAAAGCTGATGGAACGAGAAGCTTTGATTGAACAGCTTAATGTTGAGCTAGAGGCTGCAAAGATGACCGAATCTTATGCTCGTAACTTAGTGGAGGAGTGGAAAATCAGGGTTGAGGAATTGCAAATGCAGGCTGAGGAAGCGCATAAGTTGAAGAGATGTGCGTCAGGGTCCTTGGATTCAGCCATGACACAACTGGAGGGAAGAAATGATAAATTGCATGATGCAGAATCAGAAATTGCTGCTCTTAAAGAGAAAATAGGATTGTTGGAAATGACAATTAGAAGACAGAAAGGAGACCTTGAAGAATCAGAGCTTAGACTTTGTGTGGCTAAGAGTGAAACATCTGAAATGGAAAAAAAGGTCGAGTCTTTGAGGTCAGAGCTGGAGACTGTGAAGGAGGAGAAAGCTCAGGCTTTGAACAATGAGAAGCTTGCAGCGTCCAGTGTTCAAAACCTATTAGATGAGAAACAAAAACTCGTAAATAAATTGGAAAATTCCAGGGAAGAAGAGGAGAAGAGCAAGAAGGCAATGGAAAGCTTAGCTTTTGCCTTGCATGAAATTTCTGTTGAAGCTAGGGAGGCAAAAGAAAAGCTTTTGTCCTGCCAAACCGAGCATGAAAGCTACGAGGTAAAGATTGAAGATTTAAGGTCGGTCCTGAAAACAACAAATGACAAGTATGAAATCATGCTTGATGATGCAAAACATGAGATTGATTTTCTTACAAATACCATTAATGAATCCAATAATGAATTCGAGAAATCCAAGGTTGAGTGGGAGCAAAAGGAACTTCATTTGGTAGATTATGTAAAGAAATCAGAAGAAGAAAATTCTTCACTGGAAAAAGAAATAAATAGGCTGATCATTCTGTTCAAAGAAACTGAGGGGGGAACTTGGGCCACAAAAGAGAAAGAAGCTCAGCTGAGGGATAGCCTAAAGGAGGTTGAAGCTGAGGTGATTTATCTACAGGAAACTCTTGGGCAAGCAAAGGCTGAGAGCATGAAACTGAAGGAGAGTTTGTTTGACAAAGAAACCGAGTTGCAAAGTGTCATTCAAGAAAATGAGGAGCTTCGAGCAAGAGAAGCTGATAATGTTGAGAATTTTGAGGAGCTTCAATCTAGAGAAGCCGATTCTGTTAGGAAGGTTGAGGAGTTGTCTAGGTTGCTCGAAGAAGCTATGGCGAAAAAGCAAACTGAGGAAAATGGTGAGCTTACAGACAGCGAAAAAGACTATGATCTCCTTCTGAAGGTTGTTGAATTCTCAGAAGAGAATGGTTATGCAAGAGAAGAGAAGCCCAAAATGGACCTTCCAGAGCAACAAGGCAACGAACGGAAGAAGGAAAATACCAAAGAAGAAAATAATGGCATGGATGATGAGACTGTTGAATTGGTGGCTGCCAAAATTGAGAATGTCAATGGAAAGTTGAAGGAAGATGAAAGCGGAGAGAAAGATGATGAATCAATAGAAATTGAATTCAAGATGTGGGAGAGCTGCAAGATTGAAAAGGAGCTTCCACTGGACAGAGAACGAGAGCAGGAATCCTTTGAAGAGGAAATGAAATCGAAGGCGGAGGGTAGTGAAACCGTTGATCAGATTAATGGCCTATCTTGTACAGAAAACATTGAAGATGGCGGAAGCTTACTGTCGAAGCAAAAGCAGCAGAAGAAGAAGAATAAACTTCTCATGCAAAAGTTTGGAAGCTTACTGAAGAAGAAGCCGGCTAGCAAGCAGAAGTAGAGGATACTATCTTGCACCATATTGTGTTTGCTTTATTGTTTTTGCATCTGATATTCAGAATAGATTAAAATGAAAAGGCTTGTATTATGTTTAGTTTTCTTTGAAGGAGATTTTTTCCTTTTCCATTTTTAATGCAACTCCCCATGGCCAGGAACCGGAACCTGACCCTTACCCTAATCGAACCGGTTGGAACCGCTAGAACTGAAGCAACGATTCCAATTATTGGAACCGGTTAGAACCCTAGGGTTCCAACCGTCCCCCCCAATGGCTACTAGTCGTTGGGCTGGGGGCAGGCTCCCTGCCCCAGTGTCTAATAAAATAAAATAAAATAAATTTGGGGATTTCTCAAATTACCCTTAATAACAGTAATAAAACAGCTAATTTTACGGATATTTTAGGTATCACAAAAAAATTTTAAAATGTATAAATATGGGTGATTTTTCATTATTTCAACACACCAATTTCTCAATTCTCAATTCTTTTATTCTCAATTCTCTCATTTACAATTACAAGTTACAATTTATCATTCTCAATTCTCTAATTCTTAAAAAATTCTTAAACAATAAATGGCAAGCTCATCTGAGAACACAATGTCAAATGTGCCAACCCAAGAGAGCGGCCCTAGTATCGGTTCACGGATAAGAGAAGTTAAGTCTCGTTCCTCGGATGTTTTCAAAATTCATTTTCATTTAGACGATACTGATGAAGGTTCAAGAGCAGTATGCAACCATTGTGGGGTTTCTTACAAATTTTCTGGTGGATACGACAATATGATCAAGCACCTGGAAAGACATCATCCAGTTGAACTTGGACTTGATACGACGCAAACTCAAATGGCCAGGTACGCATCATCTAGTAGAGGTACGAGTGCTTTAGATTTATTTAAATATTATGATGCTAAAAATAGAGAAGAATTTGCTAAATTAACTTGTATGACACATCTTTCTTTAAGTTTTGGTGAAAAAATTACTTTTACTAATTACGTTCAAAATGCTTTAAATCCTGCTGCATGTAGAATGACTAGAAATACAACAAAACGTCAAATTTTTAAATTATACAAAGATGATAAAATTATTTTAAACGAAACATTTAAAGATATTAAAGGGCGTTTATCTATTTGTTATGATATTTTGAGTGACCATTGGCGAACACATGTGACTTGTCATTGGATTAATGCATAATGGAACATACAAAAACGACTTATTGCATTTAGAGTTTTTGATGAACAACATACTGCACAAAATATTTATAAAATGATGAAAGTAATTTTTGATGAATATGGTTTATTAGGTAAAATTTTAACAGTTGGATTTGATAATGCATCTGCAAATACTGCATCAATCAATGATTTGATAGAAATATGTGAAACAAATTTAGGGGGTCATTTTTTTATGTTCGTTGCACATGTCATGTCCTTAATTTATGTGTTCTAGATGGTTTGGAAAAATTATCACTTTTCATTGAGCCTATTAAAAAAACATTTAATTGTATTTGGTCATATTCTCAAGTTATGAGAGAATAGACCAAGTTTTGTCAATTTAATGATATTAAACCGATAAAATTTTCACGAGATGTTCCAACACGTTGGAATTCAACTTATTTTCTTTTATGTCAAGTTTTGCAATACAAAGATGCATTATGTAGTTTTTTTTTTCTCAAAATGTTCAACATATCACATTTTTTCATAATCAATGAGAAATTTGTGAAAAAAATTTAGAGATTTTAAAAGTGTTTAATGATGTTACATAAATTTTTAGCGGAGTTTGTTATCCTACATCACATTTATTTATTCTTGAAAGTTTGAATATTGTTGGTACTCTCGATGAGCATATTGATAGTCCTGATCCTAATGATATTGTTTTGTTTGAAGCTATTAATGTTATGAAATGAAAATGATTGCATTATTTTAGAGACATTCATTTACTTTATCTTATTGCTGCTGTTTTTTTATCCTAGATTTAAATTAGAAGGTTTGAATAGTGCTTTACCCGCTTACTATGGATATTTAGGAATATCAAATGAAATTGATATTACAAGTGTTGGAAAATGTTCATAGTAAGCATTTTGAGGTATAATTTTAAGCATGGTCCACTTCGTGTTAGTGGTTGTTTTTAAGTGATTCGGATACTCCTCCGTGAGTATTTCGGAATAGTATATTCATATGCTTAAAATGGTGCTTGAGTGAATGAGAAATTGTTGCACAAAGTTCACCCATTGGTGTTGGAAAATAAAGTGAAACAAGTTTGTCCCACATGGGAAAGCTAATAAAGGAAAATTGTGTTTATATATGATTGCTAATATGTAGATGAGTAAGTGTTATAAGGATATATGCTCTCTCTACGTGGGCGCGCAGGGGGGTGCAAATCAAAATCCGAACAGGCCTGACTTGTGTGCACCCGCGCGTCCTGCGTACACGAATGCCGGACCAAATTATGCGGGCTTGGCCCAGCCACTTTTTGCAAGCCTATTTATTTTTTCCAAGCCTTTTGAAGTTTCATAATAGTTAATTTAATTCTATTAATTAACTGGGTGGTTACATCTTATGAACAGCCTCCACTAATTCAATTTAATAAGCATGTTCTTTTCTTAAAGGGCAAGTGTTCGTTTTTGATAGTTGATAGAAAAAATACAGTGTTCCCTTGATTTTCTTTGCTGTTTTTAGAAGAGTTCAGACACATTGTGGTACGTTGAATACGATTTTGGTGGTGCCCATTCTCGTTTATTTCCGTTGCATCCTGGGAAACAAACGTCTCGCGTTCTACTGCACCATTCGGTAGGGGACGAATTTGTTTTAAGGAGATTGTTGCCGCATCAACAAGCCTCAGAATTTTCTCTGTCTGTCTATTGCTGTTGTTCCTGTCGCTGGTTCGTTGCTGCCCGGACTGCTTCGCTCACTGCAGTTGTCCTGAGACTGTGTTACTTTTATTTCTCTTGTTGTGTTATTTCCTCTGATTATTGTAGCAACCGAGTTATGTTTTACTATTTGTTCAGTCATTTGTAAGAACACGGTAACCAATTATTTGTAATAGTCTTAAAACAAAATTCGATCTGTGGATATGGAAAACATCCAAACACAGTTGATCCGAACATGGTAGCATCTTCGGCTGGCCAAAATGTTCCAGCCTCTGGGCTTAATGTGGCAGCCTCTGTGGCTGGTCAAAGTCTTGTGGCAGCCTCTTCGGCTGGCCAAAATGTTTCAGCCTCTGGGCTTATTGTAGCAACCGAGTTGTGTTTTACTGTTTGTTCAAAATCCTTTGTAAGAACCCAGTAACCAATCATGCTGCGGAAAAACCTGAAAAATTCATTGGTCAGAATTTCAAAAGGTGGCAACAAAAAATATTTTTTTACTTGACCACGTTGAACCTTGCAAGGTTCCTAAAGGAAGATGCTCATGTACTAAAAGAGGGTGAGAATGATATTCAAGTGATTAGTGTCATCGATGCTTGGAAACATTCTGAATTCCTATGTAGGAATTATGTGCTGAATGGGCTAAGTGATTCATTGTACAGTGTGTACGCCGGAATGAAAACAGCTAAGGGGCTTTGGGAATCCTTAGATCGAAAATATAAAACTGAGGACGCCGGTACTAAGAAATTTATCGTAGGCCGTTTCCTAGATTTTAAGATGGTTGACTCCAAAACTGTGTTAAGTCAAGTACAAGAATTGCAAATTATTCTAGCAGAAATTCATGCAGAGAGGATGGTTTTAAGTGAAACCTTCCAAGTAGCCTCGATAATTGAAAAACTACCACCTGATTGAAAAGATTTCAAGAATTTTTTAAAGCATAAGCGAAAAGAAATGAACATTAAAGACTTGGTTCTTAAGCTTAGAATTGAGGAAGATAACAGAGTATCTGACAAGAGAGGAATAACTCATGAGGCCAAAGCAAATGTTGTTGAACATGGCCATAAGAATAAGAACCTCAAGAACAAAGGGTCAAAGATGGGCCCTAAAGGAGGAATTTCCAAGAAATCCAAATTTCAAGGAAGATGCTTCAACTGTGACAAAATGGATCACAAGTCTTCTGAGTGCAGACTGCCGAAGAAGAAAAAGAATCAAGAGGCTAATGTGATGGAAAACATGACTCAAAATGTTTCAGACATTAATCTTTCTGCTGTGGTTTCTGAGGTGAATCTGGTGGGTTCTAACCCAAGAGAGTGGTGGATTGACACTGGTGCCACTCGACATGTGTGCTCAGACAAAAGTATGTTCTCTTCATTTGAGCATGCTGGTAATGGGGAAAAAATATACATGGGAAATTCAGCAACATCTGAGATTGAAGGTCAGGGCAAGGTGATTCTGAAGATGGCCTCTGGGAAAAAGTTGACTTTAAACAACGTTCTGTATGTACCAGAAATACAGAAGAATCTTGTGTCTGGATCACTTCTGAACAAGCACGGATTCCAGATGGTGTTCGAGTTTGATAAAGTAGTTTTGACTAAAAATGGCATGTATGTGGGAAAAAGGGTATGTAACTGATGGGCTCTTTAAGCTCAATGTAATGGTTGTTAAACCCAAGAATTTCAATAAAGCTAGTTTTTCTGCTTATATTGTTGAGTACTCTGATCTATGGCATGGTAGATTAGGACATGTTAATTTTAATTCATTGCGGAAATTAATTAACATGAATCGTATTCCCAATTTTAAAATTGATAACAAACATAAGTGTGATACTTGTGTTAAGGCAAAACTAACTAGATCATCATTTCATAGTATTGAAAGAAACTCTGAACCACTTGATCTAATTCATACCGATGTATGTGATTTTAATTCAATACAATCAAGAGGCGGTAATAAATATTTTATTACCTTTATTGATGATTGCACAAGATTTTGCTATGTGTATTTGATGAAAAGCAAGGACGAAGCTATAGAGAAATTTATTCTCTATAAGAATGAAGTTGAGAATCAACTGAATAAAAGAATTAAGGAGTTAAGAAGTGATCATGGTGGTGAGTATGTTTTTCCTTTTGAATCACTTTGTGAGCAAAATGGAA
The DNA here is from genome assembly GCA_019454045.1 of Zanthoxylum bungeanum. Lineage (NCBI taxonomy): Eukaryota > Viridiplantae > Streptophyta > Magnoliopsida > Sapindales > Rutaceae > Zanthoxylum > Zanthoxylum bungeanum. The sequence continues at coordinate 194,800 of SKCR01030498.1, forward strand.
TCATACATCAAACCACAGCTCCCTATTCACCTCAATCCAATGGGATTGCAGAACGAAAAAATCGTACCTTGAAAGAAATGATGAATGCTATGTTAATCAGCTCTGGATTACCTCAGAATATGTGGAGAGAAGCTGTTTTATCAGCTAATTACCTTTTAAATAAGGTACCGTGGAAAGAAGCAGAGAAAACTCCTTATGAAATGTGGAAAGGAAGAGTACCTTCCTATAAATTTCTACGAGTGTGGGGGTGTCTTGCCAAAGTAGTCATTCCTCCACCTAAGAAGGTGAAGATATGACCAAAAACTGTTGATTGTATTTTCATAGGATATGCACATAACAGTAATGCTTATCGATTTCTTGTGCATGAGTCTAATATACTAGATATTCACAAAAATACTATAATGGAGTCGAGGAATGCATCATTTTTCGAATACGTTTTTCCTTATAAAACTAATTCGAATTCAAATGTGCACAAACGGGCACATGAGACTATCATTGAATATAGTCAGGATCAAGAACACATAAATGTTCCAGAGTATCAACAAGATGTTGAACTTGAACCAAGACGTAGCAAAAGAGTTAGAACAGAAAAATCATTTGGTCCAGATTTTCTGACATTTTTGCTAGAAAATGATCCTCAAAGCTATAACGAAGCTGTAAGGTCAGCTGATTGTGCTTTTGTGGAAAGATGCCATCAATAGTGAAATTGAATCCATCTTACAAAATCACACCTGGGAGTTAGTGGTTCTTCCTCCAGGGTGTAAACCTTTAGGGTCCAAGTGGATTTTCAAAAAGAAAATGAAGGCAGATGGATCAATTGACAAGTACAAAGCAAGACTTGTAATTAAAGGCTACAAGCAACGTGAAGGTCTTGATTACTTTGACACTTACTCTCCTATAATGAGGATAAATTCCATAAGGATGATAGTAGCGATTACAGCTTTGCGCAATCTTGAGGTACATCAGATGGATGTGAAAACAGCCTTCTAAATGGAGATTTAGATGAAGAAATCTATATGGAACAACCTGAAGGCTTTATAGCTCCAGGACAAGAAAAGAAAGTATGCAAGTTAGTAATATCTTTGTATGGATTGAAACAAGCTCTGAAACAGTGGCATAAAAAGTTTGACCACACCATGCTGGCAAATGGTTTCAAAATCAATGAATGTGATAAATGTATTTATGTCAGAGAGACATAAGTTGGCTATGTCATTTTATGTCTCTATGTTGATGACATATTGATTGTCGGGAGTGATGTTAAAATGATAAAATCCACAAAGAATATGCTGAAATCTAAGTTTGACATGAAAGACATGGGTCTAGTAGATGTCATTCTGGGAATAAAGATCTCGAGAAGTCCAGATGGACTTATTCTTGATCAGTCGCACTATGTGGATAAAATTCTTGGTAAATTCAACAATGATGATTCTGCTGTGGCTAGAACTCCTTTAGATGTGAGTCTACATCTATCAAAGAATAGGGGAGATGGTATATCTCAAGTAGAATACTCTAGAGTGATCGGGAGTCTGATGTATTTATCGAGTTGTACAAGGCCTGATATAGCCTGTACAGTAAACAAGCTCAGCAGATATACGAGTAATCCATGGGTTGTTCACTGGAAAGTAATAGTGAGAATACTCAGGTACCTACGATTTACTCATAATTATGGGTTGCACTATCATAGATATCCAGCCGTAATCGAAGGATACAGTGATGCAAACTGGATATCTGATATGAAAGACTCAAAGTCTACCAGTGGCTATGTGTTTACACTAGCAGATGCAGCTATATCATGGAAAATCCTCCAAACAGACTGTGATAGCCAGATCTACAATGGAATCATAATTCGTTGCATTAGATAAGTGTGCTGAAGAAGTAGAATGGCTGCGAAATTTTCTAGAGGATATTCCAAGTTGGCCTAAGCCAGTGCCATCAATTTGCATTCATTGCGATAATCAATCTGCAATTGGAAGGGCACATAACAATATATATAATGGTAAGTCAAGACATATTCATCGTAGACACAATACCGTTAGACAATTACTCTCTACTGGAGTTATTTCGATTGACTATGTAAAGTCAAAGGATAACATTGCGGATCCGCCAACCAAAGGGTTAAACAGAGAGTTAGTTGTGAAATCATCGAGGGGAATGAGACTAAAACCCATTAGATAAATGCTTATTACGAAGGAAAACCCAACCTTGTTGACTGGAGATCCCAAGATTTAGGTTCAATGGGACAACCTACTCGTAAAAGACATAATTGGTTCACTGTGGGGGGTTACCCTTGACCGGCGTAAACACACGCGTATAACTCAAGCGCACATATCGTTCAAGTAGTATAAAAAGTATCGATCCCACGAGGACTTAATACCTAAGCTATTAATTTTATGAGGTCAAATAATTACTAGTGTCTAACAGGTTGTTTGATTGATTTGAAATGGTGACGATTCTAAATTTAAAAACAAGTAAATAAAATTGTTCGAAAGTAGGTTTAAGAAAATTCAATATTAAAAACTATCTAGGGTTGTGATTTCTTCCAATATCATTTTAAAGATGAAGTGGTTATTTAATAGTTGGGTAATATATTGATTTATTAACTTGGAACATTAAATTATGTGTAAGCCTTTGTCGATGATCAGACACAAATACCCAGTTTAACCCAATTGAACCATATGTCTATGTCAACCAAATTATCTGGATTCATTAAGTTTAAGTTCCAATTATGGCTACCCCCTCCCGACAGGTATTTGTCTATCCTGTAAGGAAATCTATTAAAGGGTTATCTATCCTCAAGGAAGATCGTGAGCTATTAAGTCTAAGGCTGAAACCTAAAATCTCTATGTCTAGTTCATTTTAGATTTACCAGATCAATTTTATTGGTGGCCAGTTAATAAAAAGAATTAAGATTAAGACTCAATAAATAAATCTTTATATTACCCAAACTATAATCTAGCCCCTTATAAACCGGTGATATTAAAAGTCATCACAACCCCAGATAACTAATTTAGTTACAACACATAACTAGGGTTAGTAAAAACTTGAAAATAAAAGACATAAAGTAAAAATGCGGTAAAGTAAATACTGAAAAGTAAATTACAATAAAATAAAATATTAAGGTAAAAGGAATTATTTTTACTACTATTAATTTAGATATCTCCCATAATATAATATATAAACTTGTGATAACATTACCAACCAGCCATATAGGCGGTATCCTGATTAAGTCAAATTAAGTCCAACCAGCCATTAAGGCGGAACCAAAATAAACCTGCCATATAGGCGGTAAGAAAATTTAATTACCAACCGACCAATCTGGCGGTATCCTTTTTAAGTCAATATTTTAATTAGTGAATATATTATATTTAAGAGAGATTAATCTAAATAGCAATAGTAAAAGAATTACCTTTCACCCTAGCTGGGGAAGTTACCTCCTCATGGTGAATGGTAAAAACTGTAAAAAGTAAGAAAGTAAATTACTATTATTACAAAACGTAATTAAAATTATTTACAAAACTAAAAACTAAAAGAATCTAGAGAGAGAGACTCCCTCTTTACATCAAAGAGATGAGAGAGAATGATACATCTGAAACTGGAATTTCGCGCTCTATTTATAGGCGTCAGTAAGGGTCGCGCGTCGCGATGCCCAGCTCGCGTCGCGACGCCCATTTTGTCGACGTGGCACGCTCTGGTTCGTCGGCTGCAGATTCTGGATAAGGTGATAAAGTGACACGTGGCAAGGTGGTTGGGGCTCAATTATTGTGACACGTCACGACTTCTGATTGGTCGGCTCAGATTCTTATCCGCCACATGTCAGATACGGATAAAAGAGTCAATGATTGATGCTGACGTGGCGCTGACATGGCGACACATGGCAAAGTGATTGTCCGCACCATAGAATTGCGACACGTGGCACTTCCTGATTGGCTGATGATGACGTGGCGGTGAGGTTGCATGTTGACTCGGTCAACTGATTATGTGGATGATGACATGGCTGACAGGTGGAGTGACACGTGGCAACACGTGGTGATGGTGACTGTTGGCACCGTAGGATGATGACACGTGGCACGACGCATGTTAGCAGATCGACTGTGATGGTGACACGTGGCACGACTCACGTTAGCAAAGTCAAACTTTTCTCATATTCTGATTTGTGGACCCGGCGCACGTTAGCACTGTTCGGCGCATGTTAGGCGTCGCGACGCCAAGGGCTTGCGCGTCGCGACCGACCAAATTACCAAAATGCCATTTTTGCCAATTTTCACTGTTTTGGTCCAAATCACCTCCAGAATGTCCTGAAACTTTATTTATCTACAAAATAACACAAAACACATCAAAATATTCACAAGACTCAAGAAACTATACAAAATATTATGTTAAATGAGTGGGAAATAGTGATAGATTTACCACTCATCAACCCTCTAGTCCATTCCTATGGTGAAATGAAATAGTGATGCTCGTATGGAAAGAGGTTAAGCAAAGACTTTTAATGATTCTTATGCGTCGGGAATCCGAGCAGAGTAATACGAGCTACTCTTAAATAAGAAATCACCTATGTGAGAGAGAAATGTGGCCGCTTCAAAGGGAATTGTACGGGGCTCAATTATTAGAAACTCTTGCAGAACCGGGTAGATGTTCATGGCCAAAATGAATATAATAATGAGAACTCAGAAGTGTTAGGTAAAATATATGTGTGATATATGTTTTCATTTACATGAACGGCAGTACAGTTCAATGACATCGTGTCCACTATCAGCTAGTAAAAGAGATATATCTTCACAATGGAAGGTTCAAAGGCTGAGGCCTACCTATCCTATGCAGGTGTTGAACCATTGAACTCTTCAAGATCAAAATAAAATATTTCTATAAAATAATTTTATTTGACGTTTTTTCGCCAATTTCATTTATGTGGGGGATTGTTGAAAAATACTCATAGTAAGCATTTTGAGGTATAATTTTAAGCATGGTCCACTTCGTGTTAGTGGTTGTTTTTGAGTGATTCAGATATTCCTCCGTGAGTAGTTCAGAATGATATATTCATATGCTTAAAATGGTGCTTGGGTGAATGAGAAATTATTGCTCAAAGTTCACCCATTGGTGTTGGAAAATAAAGAGAAACAAGCTTGTCCCACATGGGAAAGCTAATAAAGGAAAATTGTGTTTATATATGATTGCTCATATGTAAATGGGTAAGTGTTATAAGGATAGATGCTCTCTCTACGTGGGCGCGCATGGGGGGGTGCATATCAAAATCCGAACAGACCTGACTCGTATGCACCCGCGCGTCCTGCGTACACGAATGCCGGACTAAATTGTGCGGGCCCGGCCCAGCCACTTTTTGCAAGCCTCTTTATTTTTTCCAAGCCTTTTGAAGTTCCATAACAATTAATTTAATTCTATTAATTAACTGGGTGGTTGCATCTTATGAACAGCCTCTCACTAATTCAATTTAATAAGCATGTTCTTTTCTTAAATGGCAAGTGTTCGTTTTTGATAGTTGATAGAAAAATTACAGTGTTCCCTTGATTTTCTTTGCTGTTTTTAGAAGAGTTCAGACACATTGTGGTTCGTTGAATACGATTTTGGTGGTGTCCATTCTCGTTTATTTCCGTTGCATCATGGGAAACAAACGTCTCGCGTTCTATTGCACCATTCGGTAGGAGACGAATTTGTTTTAAGGAGATTGTTGCCGCATCAACAAGCCTCATAATTTTCTCTGTCTATCTATTGCCGATGTTCCTGTCGCTGGTTCGTTGCTACCCGGACTGCTTCGCTCACTACAGTTGTCCCGAGACTGTGTTACTTTTATTTATCTTATTGTGTTATTTCCCCTGATTATTGTAGCAACCGAGTTGTGTTTTACTGTTTGTTCAGAGTCATTTGTAAGAACACAGTAACCAAATATTTGTAATAACAAGAATAATAACTAAAATAAAAATTGATTTAATAGAGTTATTTAATGATTATGTTAGAAGATATAACTTGCAATCAGTATGACAATCTAATAGTAGTGAAACGACCGTAATGCAATCTAGACTTAGCGCAGATGATCGTTGGTTATTATAACGAAATAAAAAATATAGGGATAACACGACTAATAACCCGGAATTAGATAATTATTTATCTACAAATTTTGAGTTTTCAACTGAAAGTTTAGTTAGTAAAAATTTTCAAATCCTTGAATGGTGGAACCGACATCAAAATATATATCATGTATTATCAATTATTGCTAAAGAGATATTGGCAGCACATGTTTCCACTGTTGCGGTTGAGCAAGCCTTTAGCATATGAGGCAATATATTGGAAATCAGACGGTCTTCATTACATCCAAGCACTCTAGAAGCAATAACATGTGTGGATAACTGGACCCGAGCTGATCTGAGACAACAAGCAAATGCCCCTGATGAATTTGAAGACTTGTTCGATAATGCATCTGCAAGTACAAGCGGAACTGGAGCTGAAGGATCAACGGGCACTGATGATGATTGATAATTAAATATTTAAATAATTGTAAAATTACAATGGGGGAAATATCTTTAAAATGTAATGGAACTACGTGAACTTTGATTCCTCTCACCCCTGTAGGATACGTAGACAACTTAAGTTCTTAAAAATTTAAGTTCAAGCTCTTTAATTTAAATTTTTTTTTTTAGATAAGAATTTTATTTGTAATTTAATGTAATTATGTAATATAAGTTAATTATATAATTTCAAATTCATAATTTAAAATTATATTATTTTATTAATCTCAATTTTTTATTTTCCTTTAAAAAAACCGAATAGAACCGGAACCGGAACCGAACAGTTCGGTTCCGGTTCCACATTTAGTGTGGAACCGGGAACCGTTCGGTTCGATTCCGGTTCGGAACCGAACCGAACCGCCGGCCAGGTCTAGCTGGAAGTTTCTTGTAAGTGAAGATTCTTTTTCCTTAATTTTTTCCCCTGCCCTTCTTGTATAAATTTAATGAAAAGGTGTGGTAAATTGTATTTTCAATTTTCATTTGCTGTCAATTATTTCTACACAGAAAAGTTGCATTGTTTATATGTTGTGTTAATGTCATTGCTGCCTGCACAAGAAGTTGCATTGCATTGAAGTTTGTTAATGCATGTATGAAACTGAAGTCTCAGGTTTATATGAAGAATTTGGAGCTGTGCTGTACTAACAAATTATGTGAATTTGAATCCAGTGTTGTTGTATTAATTAGTAATATATGTTTAAGATTCAATTACATTTAAATTCATATTTAATAATTACAAATCATTATTTATAAAATGTACATCACAAAGCTCGGATCAATACCGAATTCCAGTCCTAATTATACGTATTTATAATATGCATCTATACCACAATCAAATTCTTTTTGCAAGAAAATTTTAGCTAATATTGTTACAAGAAATAGAATTAAAATGAAAAATATTTATATCATCATCCAAGAGTACACTTGGTCAAAAACATTTCCAATTTAAATATTATTTAAATGTTATTTAATTATTAAATAGAAGAACAATATTATCAAAATTGGTTTTAAAATAGACACAAATTGAGATTTTTCAAATTAGATTTACTTCCCACTCTTCAATATTGAAGAAATATTATTATATAATATTTTATATCTATTCATCGGCGTAAACACACACGTATAACGCAAGCGCACGTATCGTTCAAGTAGTATAAAAATATTGATCCCACGAGGACTTAATTCATACTGTTGTTATTAATTATTGATACTATTTATTTACAGGTATCTAATTAAGGAGAAGAGAATGATTGTTTTTGTTGGTTGAATGTGAATTTGATAAATAAAATACTTAAGGACACAAAAGAAAATACTAAGGAAAATAACAAAAGACTCAAAGATCTATGGTTGTGATTCCACACAATATTAATATGAATATGAATTGATTCTCTTATCTATGTGTAATAAATCAGTTTGCTAATCTGGAACACGAAAATATGCAAAAGCCTTTGTCGATGGTCAGACGCAAATACCCAGTATAACCCAATTGAACCATATGTCTATGTCAACCAAATTACCTGGATTCATTAAGATTAAGTTCCAATTATGGCTACCCCCGCCTGACATGTATATGTCTATCCTGTAAGGAAATCTATTAAAGGGTTATCTATCCTCAAGGAAGATCGTGGGCTATTGAATCTAAGGCTGAAACTTAAAATCCTTATGTCTAGTTCATTTTAAGTTTACCACATCAATCTTATTGGTGATCAGACAACAAGAAACAAGAAGCATTAAGCTTAAGACTCAATAAACAAACTAAAGAATTACCCATAAAAAGAAAATCAATTATTAAGCCTAGTAATATTGTGTTTCATTACTTCCCTAGAATAAAATAAAATTGATGGGGTTAGGGGATCCACTTTTAGAAATCTCAAATTATTATAATATGGAAATTGCCAGTATTATCCAACTAAGTTGAACCAGCCATAAAGGCGGTGTTATTATTTATCCATAAACCATCCATATAGGCGGTAATTATCTGTCACCTAAAGACCAGCCATATAGGCGGTGTCACATTATGTTACATAATTAAAACCAGCCATTAAGGCGGAATCAACTTTAAATTCATATTATTAAATCACAATTTTCATATTATAATTGAAGTGCGATTAATCTACCTTTACTATTTTTAATTTAGAAATCTCATTTATTATAATATATAAATCTGTGTGATATTTATCAACCAGCCATATAGGCGATATCCTGATTAAGTCAAATTAATTAATTACCAACCGACCAACCAGACGGTATCCTCATTAAGTCAGGTTAAAACCAATTTATAAATAATTACCAACCGACTAATATAGAGGTATCCTTATTAAGTCAGGTTTTAAATAATTTATATATTATAATTAATGGAGATTAATCTAAATTATAAAAGTAAAAAGCTTCACCTTCACCCCAGCAGTAAATTAACTACTGAACATAAAAGAACAAAAAGAAAAGAAAAGAAAATTTTATTACAAAAAGTAAAAGTGCATAATTAAAAATACTAAAAGTAAAAAATGCTTAATTTAAATTACAAAAACTTAAACACAAGATGCAATCCTTAAAGTCCTTACAAAACTCAAGGAAGGTATGATTTGAATTCTGAAATCGAGCTGAATTTATAGGCGTCAGTGGGGGGTCCGCGTCGCGAAGCGCAGCTCGCGTCGCGAAGCGAGTGATTGTCGACGTGGCAGCTTCTGGTTCGTCGGCTTCAGATTCTGGATAAGGTGATAAGGTGACACGTGGCAAGGCGGCTGGGAGCTGAATGATTGCGATGACGTGGCGACATATGGCGAAAGTGACTGTCGGCACCATAAAATGATGACATGTGCCATGCTGTGATTGGCTGATGATGACGTGGCGATGACATGGCAATTTGACTCGGTCAACTGGTGATGTGGACAATGACGTGGAGTGACACGTGGCGGAACGTGGCGATGGCGACTGTCGGCACCGTAGGATGATGACACGTGGCACGTCGCACGTTAGCATATCGGCTATGATGGTGACACGTGGCACGACGCACGTTAGCAAAGTCAAACTTCTCAGATTCTGACTTGTGGACCCGGCGCACGTTAGCACAGTTAGGCGCATGTTAGGCGTCGCGACGCGCCAAAATTACCAAAATGCCCTTTTGTCTAATTTTCACTGTTTTGGCCCCAAATCACCTCCAGAATATCCTGAAACTTTATTTATCTATAAAATAACACAAAACACATCAAAATATTCACAAAACTCAAGAAACTATTCAAAATATTAAGTTAAATGAGTGGAAAATAGTGATATAATTACCACTCATCACACCCCCAAACCTAACATTTTGCTAGTCCTCGAGCAAAACATAGAATAAAATAACATAAACATCTTTAAAATAAAATTTAACTAAGCCATTTTCCTAGGAATCACGGTTGCATTTAGCGTATGCAACAATCCTTTAAACCCTTATGTGTCCATAGTGGACGAGTTGTAGTCTCGTGAGGGTTTACAGCAATGATACCCACAAACATTTTACAAAAGTAAAAAGGTAGTGAAACTAATGCACACAAAAGCAAAAAGACAAGAGAAAATAGAATAAAGAAGTTAGTGACTAATCAGGTGAAACTTCTACTACAAGTTACTAGTTGTTTTGTTTCTTTCTAAATTACCGAATAAGTAAATTCTCCGATTATATTTACCATTCTCTATATACACAGCCAACAAAATATTAAACAACTCATTTTTTCCCACAACAGTCATAAGTGCAGTTGATAAGAGAGTAATATTTTTGTCCTAAAGTTTTATCAGAATTCACACCTTTTTTGTAGCAATGGAATAATTTTTCTGATTTTTTCTTTGATTTTTGATTTTTTTTTACTCAATCACTTTTTGAGATGCTTCCTCCAATTAAACTAGAGCACTGAATATTACAAACTTTTCAATTATAGCTCATGTCTGTATGTTACCATGCATGTTGATAATACCTGTCAACTGAGCATATGAATATCCATTTTAGTCAGTATTATGGAGAATTCACAAATTAAATAATTCAAAAGGAAATAAACAAAAATTAACTTGTTCCGAATTAGGTTTGAGATACGTCTCAGGAGTGAAAACTCCTTACTCAGCTATCTCTTACCAATTTCACCTTTTTAGTCAAAATAAAAACGCAAAATATTTTTGTAATTTTTGAAAAAATTTCAATTTGTTTTGTATTTTTCGAAAAACTTTGGAATAAAAACAACACACAACTAAAAACAAGATACTGATCAACTAATTCCCTCCCCCAAACCTAAATGAGACATTGTCCCCAATGTCTTAAACAGTAGAAGAATAGTTTAGAAGATAGTACCTGGTCAGCTGAAATTCTACACGAAATTAAAGGTTAAGATCCAGATTAATCCGACACCTCTTACCACGATCGTTCTCAGACCAATTTATCTTTGAAATGATAGGGTCAATTTTTGGTTCATAGGCTAAGATTTGGTCAATTAGATCCGGAGCAGTTCTGGTAGTGAGAAGCAGTTCTTTTAAACGTTTTGACACGAACCCATTTCTCCGGGCATCATCAAGAAATACACAAAGAAAATCATAAAATCCATCAACGTTAATAGCCCAATTGGTTTCTGGTGTATGTTTAGGTTCGCCCAAGATAGCACTATAAAATTTCCTCCAATGTGCCCAAGCCACATGGCAAAGCAATAAAAGCATCAGAACGATTAATCATTTCTACTAGTCGTTCAGACATACCTGGCACGATTAACTCTTCTCCGTTTGATGGTTCAATAAGATTTGCCTCTGCCAAGGGTTTTGGGATGATTCCCAAAATGTGACTGCCTCCTTCCTGTACAGCCTTTGAAACGATCCCCATTAGTCCAAGATTGCCTCCGCCATATACTAAGTGCATATTCCTTGCAGCTAAGACTCGACCCAATTCATGTGCTGCTTTTACGATTGTGGCTTAGTACCAACACTAGTACCGCAAAACACACAGATGTTTTCAACTCGTCTTCTTGAAATGGCTTCCATTTTTTATGTATTTCTTTCTCAACTCTGGATGCCTTCAAAAGTGCAATGACGAGCTGAATTTATAGTACCTGAAAAATGGTGAGTAATAATAGCACTAGTATCTTCCATAGGACGTTTGTGAGCTAAACAATAAAAGAAATCGTGAAAGGTCAAAAAGTCTGGATCATGTCTATGAAAATAAAGATAATTACAACAGAAAAGAAAATCCAAGCAATAATTAAGGTAACAGAATTATGTACGCAATACACCACTCGTTTGGTATATAAATCCATTAGGATGCGTCTCAAGATTTCATTCCTTACTCAGCCATCGCTAATGAATTGGCTTTCATCTTTGTGATTGCCAAACACCATTCCTTCTGTCTTAAAATGCTCCGTTTGTGCTTTTCCCTACAAAAATAACACACAAAATTAAAAATTCTACAACATGTATACACAAAATATGAAAACAGAAATTACAACAAATTGCATGGGTTTCCTCCCTGCTAGCGCTAAAGTTTTCGTCTTCAGCCAGACGTGACTGAAATCTATCTGTCAAGGAGGTTTCAGCATTGTTTTGGATGTTCGATTAAAGACATTCCCATGTGCATTGCTTTTGAAGGGTCTCTTCCAATGGTAAAGGGGCAAAAAATATTTTGTTCCATTCAGTGCTTGTGCCACCTTTTTAACCTTTGTTGCTCCAGTGGTTTCTGAAAAAGAAAGAAATAAAATCAGGAGGTCTCGTATGGTGCTTGACTTGGAATGGGAGTTCCATTCTGTCAAGCTTCTGGTTGATGTTTTTGATATGTACTCCCCAAAACAGTGATGTTTCGTATGAATGCTTTGGATCTTCAATAAGGTCAGACATTTGCTCCTCCATTTGCTCTGCTTCTTGCTCCACCTTTTCTTCACAGATGTATTTTAGGATTTCCTCGTTCAGTTCTTCATCTGTCATCTGTGAAATGTATGCTCCATAAGTGTCAACCTGAGGATGTAAAGATATATCTGATTTTAGGTCTTCATCCTCTGATATGACTGAAATGAATGGTTCATGTAGATCTTCTTCAAAAATCAATGCAATGGACGCTCCAAGATCTTCATTTTGAGGATAACGAGTTCCATCCTCAATTGTTGCTGGTGCAGTTGGTACAAACAACTCAGCTTCTTCATCAGAGTCGGAATCTGAATAATAAAAGTCAAACAAAGACTTTGCCAGTTCGGGTTCCTGAACTGATACCTCAGATTCCTGATACTGCTCAGTCTCTTCCTCTGCTAAAGTGTCATCGTGAAATGCTTGGTACTCGAAGGCTCCGTCAGTTTCGTCTAAAAATGCTTCTTGAGGTATGTAGCTCTGGTTTTCTTTTAATTGTCTCATTTGATCAGTCAGTCTCTGAATGAATGCTGATTGTCTCTGAATACTTTCAAATTGATTCTGGTATGTTTCAAGCATTGCATCCAACTTTTTGTCTCGTTTCTTGTTCCAATATTTGAGCATGTCAATCATCTGATCTTCTTCTGATGGTTCTGATTGTTGATGAAGATCGTAGGTGGATGGTGGATAAGATGGAAAATATGATGGTTCTTCGTACCTTGAATGATTCCAATAATTCTGCCACTCTGAAAGGTATATACACTGATGAGTCAATGTAGTATTGCTTGATTCTGACATCCAGTGATAGTTGTTGGGCTGGACAACAGGCCTCAGAAAACCAGACTGTTGCTCCCAGATTTTGGGTGTATCTTCTAGTAAAGCTCGTAATCTTTCAACCTCCCAATAATGTTCCATTTTTCAACCACCTGAAAACAAAAGAAAGAAATAAAAATTACAGATAAAAATAAAGAAAATTATATACAAGTAAATTAGATAGCTTCAAAATTAATAACTCAAGAAAAATAAGTCCCCGACAACGGCGCCAAAAACTTGACCGGCGTAAACACACATGTATAACGCAAGCGCACGTATCGTTCAAGTAGTATAAAAGATCGATCCCACGAGGACTTAATTCCTACTGTTGTTATTAATTATTGATACTATTTATTTACAAGTATCTAATTAAGGAGAAAAGAATGATTGCTTTTGTTGGTTGAATGTGAATTTGATAAATAAAATACTTAAAGACACAAAAGAAAATAGTAAGGAAAATAACAAAAGACTCAAAGATCTAGGGTTGTGATTCCACACAATATTGATATAAAGATGAATTGATTCTTTTATCTATGTGAAATAAAACAATTTGCTAACCTAGAACACGAAAATATGCAAAAGCCTCTGTCGATGGTCAGATGCAAATACCCAGTATAACCCAATTGAACCATATGTCTATGTCAACCAAATACCTGGATTCATTAAGATTAAGTTCCAATTATGGCTACCCCCGCCTGACAAGTATATGTCTATCCTGTAAAGAAATCTATTAAAGGGTTATCTATCTTCAAGGAAGATCGTGGGCTATTGAATCTAAGGTGAAACTTAAAATCCCTATGTCTAGTTCATTTTAAGTTTACCACATCAATCTTATTGGTGATCAGACAACAAGAAGCATTAAACTTAAGACTCAATAAATAAACTAAAGAATTACCCATAAAAAGAAAATCAATTATTAAGCCTAGTAATATTGTGTTTCATTACTTCCCTAGAATAAAATAAAATTGATGGGGTTAGGGATCCACTTTTAGAAATCTCAAATTATTATAATATAGAAATTGCCAGTATTATCCAACTAAGTTGAACCAGCCGTAAAGGCGGTGTTATTATTTATCCATAAACCATCCATATAGGCGGTAATTATCTGTCACCTAAAGACCAGTCATATAGGCGGTGTCACATTATGTTACATAATTAAAACCAGCCATCAAGGCGGAATCAACTTTTAATTCATATTATTAAATCACAATTTTCATATTATAATTGAAGTGAGATTAATCTACCTTTACTATTTTTAATTTAGAAATCTCCTTTATTATAATATATAAATCTGTGTGATATTTATCAACCAGCCATATAGGCGGTATCCTGATTAAGTCAAATTAATTAATTACCAACCGACCAACCAGGCGGTATCCTCATTAAGTCAGGTTAAAACCAATTTATAAATAATTACCAACTGACCAATATAGCGGTATCCTTATTAAGTCAGGTTTTAAATAATTTATATATTATAATTAATGGAGATTAATCTAAATTATAAAAGTAAAAAGCTTCACATTTACCCCAGCAAAACATTAACTACTGAACATAAAAGAACAAAAAGAAAAGAACAGAAAATTTTATTACAAAAAGTAAAAGTGCATAATTAAAAATACTAAAAGTAAAAAATGCTTAATTTAAATTACAAAAACTTAAACACACAAGATGCAATCCTTAAAGTCCTTACAAAACTCAAGGAAGACATGATTTGAATTCTGAAATCGAGCTGAATTTATAGGCGTCAGTGGGGGGTCCGCGTCGCGACGCGAGTGATTGTCGACGTGGCAGCTTCTGGTTCGTCGGCTTCAGATTCTGGATAAGTTGATAAGGTGACACGTGGCAAGGCGGTTGGGAGCTGAATGATTGAGCTGACGTGGCAATGACGTGGCGACACATGACGAAAGTGACTGTCGGCACCATAGAATGATGACACGTGGCACGCTGTGATTGGCTGATGATGACGTGGCAATGACGTGGCAATTTGACTCGGTCAACTGGTGATGTGGACAATGATGTGGAGTGACATGTGGCGGCACGTGGCGATGGCAACTGTCGGCACCGTAGGATGATGACACGTGGCACGGCGCACGTTAGCATATCGACAGTGCTGGTGACACGTGGCACGGCGCACGTTAGCAAAGTCAAACTTCTCAGATTCTGACTTGTGGACCCGGCGCACGTTAGCACAGTTAGGCGCATGTTAGGCGTCGCGACGCGCCAAAATTACCAAAATGCCATTTTGTCAAATTTTCACTGTTTTGGCCCCAAATCACCTCCAGAATGTCCTGAAACTTTATTTATGTACAAAATAATATAAAACACATCAAAATATTCACAAAACTCAAGAAACTATACAAAATATTAAGTTAAATGAGTGGGAAATAGTGATATAATTACCACTCATCATCTATTCACTTTATTTATAATAATAGTAGTTGCATTTACTAATAAATATTTATAAATTAAAATAATATAATTACAATGAGCCTCATTTAATTTGATTAAAATAATATAAAATATCTCTTCTATTAATATTATAAAAAAAATTATATCATATCATTATCATTACTCGTAATTATTTATTTATTAAAATCTTATCATCAAAATATGCTCTTCAATTTGATTAAAATAACATAATCTTATTTTTATTTGAAAAATCTTTTTGAAAACCAATTTATTTTTAACTCTTCAATTTACCACATAAATAATCAAATAAGTATTTCAACTATAAATTTAGATGAGTGATTTGGAATTCATCCAACCAACACATGATACATACAAGTAATGGTTGGTGCCACGTCATGCACCATTATTATGTAAAATGTTTCCAAAAATATTAAAGGAGATAAACAGAAGCAGAGGTGAGTACAATCGATTTCGTTCTGGTTATGCGTGGATCCGGAACTTACCTGGAAAAAATAGATTCCTAATTAAGTGGAATCGAAACCTATCCAATTAAATAAAATACCTATTAATCGGTTTCGCGTGGAACCGGAACTTACCCAATTAAATATGATATCCTATTAATCGATTCCAATTCGGTTCTGGTCCTGTTCTGATTTACCATATTTATATTTTATTGTTAAATTTTGAAAAGACAATTATTTCTCACACTTGAATATTACATAATATTCTTGACAACTGTCCATGCAGAAATAATAAAATAAATAAAACTACAAATTACATAATATTTTTGACTCAATACATAATATTCTTATAGGAAGTGCACGAGTTGAAATTTGGTTATGAAATTGGGCTTTAAATGAGTCATAAAATTGGGTTTAAATTGGATTATGAAATTGGGCTTTAATTGACTCATGAAATTGGGTTTTAATTTGGGTTTTAATTGAGTTTTAAAACTGATTAGGAAATTGGTTTTAAATTGAGCTTTAATTTGGGTTATGAAATTGAGTTTAAATTGGGTTTTAGAACTGATTATGAAATTGAGTTTAAATTGGGTTTTAGAACTGATTATGAAATTGGGTTTTAATTTGATTCTAAAATTGGTTCTAAATTCGATTCCCAAAATAGGTTTCGGTTCAATTCCAGTTCTGTCTATGACATAACCGGAACCAAATCATTTAAATTCGGTTATTCCATTTTGGAATCGGAACCGGTCCAATTGCAACCGGTTCCGATTCCAAACCCGAAAAATCGGTCCGATTCCAATCGGTTCCGAGTATAATCGGAACTGATGCTCAGGTCTAATTGTAATGACAAAATGGTATTTTAAGAAAGGTTCTTTAACGAGTTCTAATGGAATTAACTAAAAAGTAATTGAACAAGAAAGTTTAAGAGATTAGGTGATACAAAATAATTATAAAAAGTTTCTTTATAACTGTTGGAGGTATTTTCAAACATCAAGACATTTGAACAGTGCGGCAAGGGTAGAAATGGTAACTTTCTTTTGACTGAGACCCTTAATACCGACCCGATTTGTTAGCAAAAGCTAGAAAAATTCAGTCGATTACAAAAGAGGTCACAAATGAAGAATTAGAGCTACTCTGTAAACACAAACAGCTCGGTTCCCACACTGACCGATCACAAAACAGGTCGGCCGAGCACATTTCAGTAATAAAATACCAATTCGTTTTGTGCCCGTGGACGTAGGTTGGATTCAATCCACCGAACCACGTTAAAACTCTGTGTTGATCTGTGTGTTTACCCTTTTTTGTCAAAGTTTGCTTTTGGTTTTCCATAACCAAACAAATTCAATGTTGAATGAAGGTTATCCCGGGAGCAATATTTCCCTTATTACCTCTGAGACAAAAATCAGCCGTCAACAGTTGGCGCCATCTGTGGGGAAAAAGCGAAAAGCGATTTTCGTAGTAAGACGATGGTGGGAGGTAGAGACCGTAGGTTGGTGAATAGTGCAACAACAGAATGGATGGAAGGGGGAAGGAACGGGAAGAAGCATATCAGAGCCGGAAAAATGAAAGATTTGTATGGAAAAAGGGTTGTCGGCAACAAAAGCCCTTTTCTTGATGAGTTGTGAAATGGAATGTAAAAAGGTTAGCCAACGGCCATCCACCCAGGTTGAGTTGTGAAATGGAATGTAATGTTGTGGATGAGTTACGTCTGTTGGCGGCGGCTGACCAAGTTCATCTGTGGGAAGGTACTGCGCTTGACAAGCTACCGGTCTTCAGTTTCGCAGATTACATGTACTGAAAGATCGGTCGGATAGCTAGTCAGCCAAGGGCGAGGATGGACGCCCGTCAGGCCAGTCCTCAATTAGTGCAGTGGTCTTCCCCGAACGAGAAGAAAAGCGGTAAAACGTACGCGGGGAACCACAAGGAGCAAAGACTGAAGACCTCGGCTAGGCTTCCAGATTTTCTCGGGATATGCAAAATCCTGGGAAAATTCATTATCAAATGATGCTTATGGAGGGCTCGGCGCAGGGGAATCTTGTCGGCATGGTTGGGAAAGCAAGAGCGGACCAGACATATCCGAATAAGCCCTGATACGAAAAATAATTTGCCGGTGCCTGTGAAGTTTACAAGTATGGCATACGCATCGGGAGTTCTCGGAGCTCGGTTGGGAGGATATGGTCGGACCACAAAGCAAGGAACAAAAGAAAACATTGTAAAAGCCTCTCTTAAAATGTTCCGCAAAGAGTTGTAAGAAAGGCAATATGTCATTTGAATATAAATAAAACTCTCATTTTCTTTTAGAAACTTGTCTATCTTATTTGTTTGTTAAAAGAATGCGAAAGTTGTTTTCAATATTTTTAGGACGTGCTCGATGCGAAGGGATGAATTGAGGTCAGGAAGGGCACCAAACCCGTAGCACGCCAAACACTAGTGTCATTATCAAACCCCTGGGTGGAAGTGCGCCGACCTGGCTCCTTTCATTTTAAGTGGATCTAGATCGCTTCAAGGGATGAAGTGCATGAGGGAGCGCGCGAACCCCTCACGGCAGTATCAGACTCCTGAGGCCGGAGCGTAACTACCCCATGACTTGCATTTTTGAGGGACACCTCGGGATGACGACCGCGGGGAGGGAGTGCCCCCGTAAAGTAATCTGCCTAACCAAGTCAGCAATATCACCCCGGGATGGCGACTGCGGTGAGGGAGTTCCCCCGTGAAGGAATCTGTCTAACCGGTTTATGGGAGGCAACTGCGGGGAGTGTGTTCCCGTAGGTTTAGCTTGACCGCTTGTATCAGGAGAAGCAAAGCATGGGGAGGCCTTTGCCCTCGTGGCGTTTGCAGGCTCCAGAGCCGCCCAACATAAGAAGGTCTTTTGCCCTTAGGGTCTCGGTCGCTCACCGATCCATATCTCGCCTTGTCGGGACGCCGAATTGTAAGGTTCGGAATTATGTTTTGGAGATCTCGGGCAGGACGCTGTCTCGGGGCGCCCGAGTTGTTATTTGCACTTATAAATTTTTTTTTTTGGGTATGTGCTAAGTCACCCCCACCTTTTACCAGTTTTACTTTATTCTAATATTTGTTTTTGTTTTTCGCTGGTCTGGCAAGGGAACGCCTGCGCAGAGTTAGTAGAGCCTCGAAGGTAGATTTTCTTCCCTTCTGTGTAAGTATTAGTTAGTATTCGGCTCGGGGCTGGATTTTGTTCCGCCGAGGCCGCTTGGTTATTCGGCAAGGGGCTGGATTTCGTTCCGCCGAGGCCGCTTGGTTATCCGGCTAGGGGCTGGATTTCGTTCTGCCGAGGCTGCTTGGTTATTCGGCTCGGGGCTGGATTTCGTTCCGCCAAGGCCGTTTGGTTATTCAGCTCGGGGTTGGGGTGAATTCCACCGAGTCAGCCTATTTGGTATGGGGACGTAACATTCCCCCAGGACCAAGTGTTTCTCTCAGCTCGGGGTTGAGGTGAATCCCACCGAGTCAGTTTCTTTGGTTTGGGGACGTAACATTCCCCCAATGCCAAATGTTTCTCTCAGCTCGGGGTCGGGTTAGGTCCCACCGAGTCAGCCTTTTGGTCTGGGGACGCAACATTCCCCTAGAGCCAAGTGTTTCTCTAAGCTGGGGTCGGGTTACGTCCCACGAGTCAGCCTTTTGGTCTAGGGACGCAATATTCCCCCAGAGCCAAGTATTTCTCTAAGCTCGGGGTCGGGTTACGTCCCACCGAGTCAATCTCTTCGGTCGGTCAGACCTCGAGTGGTAGTTTGCAAGAATGCGTCCAGAGTCAATTATGGAAGACGAGAAGTGCAATAAAACATGCATTGACAAAAGGAAAGTAAAGTTGTAAAGAGTTATTACAAGAGTTGTATTTTGTTCGAAGATTTACATGGAGCCCCGTGCGGGTTACCCCCTACTCATCGGCCCGTACAAGGGCATTTGGCTCCTCTTCAATAAGCTCGGGTGGCAGATGGCTAGGCTCAACTTCAAGAGGAGGGGCAGTGGCTTCCATATAAGCGGTTGGAGGGGCCTCGACAATTATAGCTTCAGGAGCAGGACCTTCTGGTTGGTTTTCTTCAGGAGCTGGAGACGCCGGGACGACTGAAATGGGATCGGGGTTCAGAACTTCTTCAGGAGAAAGGGCAGCCATTTCTGGAGTTCTTCTCGGGAGATCTCCCATTTGCAAAATCGGATGGCCGCATATATGGGCCCCATATCCAAGTTGGGCAGAACCATCGGGACAATTTCAGCACAGTCCCCGACTCCCTCAAGTCTGATTGCGTCCCGCTCTTCCTCAAAATCAGCTTCCTTCTTTTTGAGCTCCTCATCTTTGGCCATCAGTTTGGACTCAAGATTGCATATTTCTACTCTCATGACCCTGTTGTCGGCATGGGCCGTCTCCAAATCCATCTTCGCAGCCTCGGCATTTTTCCTTTCCATAGAGGCCGCGGACCTGAGAGATTTGTTGGCTGAGTGAACCTCGACTGCGGCCAGCTCCAAGCTCTTTATTTCCTTATCTTTTTTGGCCAGCTCGGCCTCCATCTCAGTAATTTTGCTTTGAAGCCTCTGGGTTTGACCTCATTCAGATAGAAGCCTCAGAAAAAGATCTTTATTTTTGGACGCCAGATAGTTTGCCTGCCAAAAAGAAATAGAAAGTCAGAAATCCGATAAAGTCTTAAACTCAGAAACGAAGTGGGGTAAAGATCGTTACCTTAGCCATTTGGGAGCGTAGCACATAGATCGTATCCTCGGGGGGAAAGGTCTTCATACTTTGGGATCTTTACCGGAGGAACTGCTTCGGCCAATTCATTGATCGCCGGCACTAGATGGGAATTGGCCTCTCTTATGTCCTGGCTGAGGTCCTCGGCACCGAGTATCACGGCGCCCTTCCATTTTTTGGAGGAACCCTCCGGCATTTTCTTCTCTTTCCGAGCAGCCTGTTTTCTGCTCAGAATCTGTTCTTCCTCGATCTCCCGAGCAAGTTCGGCTTCCCCTGCCCCAATCAGACGTCTCTTTTTTCTTGTAGGCTTTGGGGGGCTGGCAGGTCGGGCGGTGGTTGGTGGCGATGCCCTGGAAGTGGGAGCCGAACTTTGGATGATCAGTGGAGCCGCTTCTTCAACCACCTTTTTGGTCTCAGCAGCTGCTGGCCATTTTCGAGAAGGCCCGACTCCAGATTGACCGGTTTTCTTTGTTGCACCGGCCAATTGTTCAAGATACGTTGGTCTCTTTGACATTCCTGCAAAAGGCAAAGGCAATAACGTGGTCAGATCGGAATTTGAATAGTTTGAAGTCATCATTGTGCCTAGCAAACAAGGGGGTTAGTTGGGAGGTTAGTGAGAATCTACCTATCCGCCCCGGGATCTTCGGGGGAGCAGTTCGAATGAGGCCCGACTCAACAAAGGCTGCATCATTGACCAGTTTCTTCCAGAAGTCAGTATAACGCCGAGCATGCTTTATTCGCATTCGGATTCGATGAGAGACCTTGGGAGCATCCCTCCAGCAGGCTGAGAAGGGTCAAAGAGTTAGAATTTTATTGAGAAAGGGAGAAGCAGAAACACTAAGAGTTAGAGTCCTAACCTCCCGCTCTGAAGATATCTGGGACTAAAGTCTCCTCTTCATATGTTCTCAGGAATCGTCCCCAGTTCCCCGTAGTCCAGAACCATGAATCCTTGATGTTTTTGTTAGAATCGGGGAGTTTGCGGACAATGTTTGATGATTCGACATAGGCGGAGAGGTAATACCAACCGTGATGTGTTCGGGGGTTGGCCTTTAGTTTATACAGCCTCTTCACCTCTTCAAGGGTCGGTTCGCCTAGGCCCGCCCAATGCCAGATTACGTAAAGGCCGGCCAAAATCCTCCAACTGTTCAGACTTAACTGACAAGGGGAGATCTCCATCTCGGCCAAAAGCCAGCCAAAATAGGGTTGAATTGGAAGCCGGAGTCCACACTCGAAGAAGGCTGGGAGAAGAGCCACCGAGCCCTCATCAGGCTGGCTAGCACGATTGTACGAGCGAGGAACTTCAAGAACGATATCTATTGGGATATCGTAGCGTTGTCGAAGTAGCTCCAGATCGTCATCCGTTATCTTGGAAGGCCGATTCATATCAAGAGCCGAGTGGTCGAGTTCGCCGGGCTCCGGATCCTTCCGAGGAATTCTGAGGTGGTAGGTGTTTTTTTCAGTTTCAGAAGGGGTAGGGGTGGTGTCAGCATCCTCTATTTTAGATACTTCCGAGCTTGAAGAAGGCTTTTCGGCACGAGGAGTTTGAGGTTTCGAAGGTTTTGCCGAAGAGGTTTCACTGTCAGACATTCCTAAGCCGTCGAAGTGGGTGAAATAGGTTAATCAGTGACTGCTTTAATGCATCAAAGTTTCAGATAGCTACCCTAAAAAGCCGACAACTAAGCCTATAGTCTCTATACGCCTTATCAACGTCCACAAAATAAAAAATATCTTCCTAACTACATCAAGCCAAACACAAGTCCAAAAACAACTCGAAGTTGCCCTAACCTATTACTAATCATTCTACCAAACACATATACACTATAAAAAATCCTAAAACAGAGACATGCTTCACCACATGCGAAAACGCAAAAAAACAAAAACAAAAAGAGAAAGAAGAAGAAGAGGAAACAGCAGGATACGCAACTTGTGAAAAGCCAAGGTAAGGAGGTCGTTCTGAAGACTTACTTGTTTCTTTTGGAAGGGTTGAAGATTGCTCGGTGCGGTCTGGTCGTTCATTGAGTTCGCTGGTCGCAGTTGGGAGAAAAGAGCTCTTGTAGGAGGAAAAGTTCAAAATGTTCGTGAAAGAAGGTAACAGTGCCCACTCTGTTTTCTTATAATATGTTCGGTGCATTTGTGGACGTTGGATTGAGCGAGAGCGTTGGATGTATGCCACATGTCACTTTTTAAAATGATCTTTCAGAGTTGGATGGACGGCTGAGATTGGGCGTCCTTTGAGTTGGCAATGGCGGTCAGATTGCTTGCTTTTTGGCGGGAGGACGACGGATGGCTGACAAGTGGTAGGCTCCCGTTAAACCCTAGAGGTGATCTGATGGGCATTTAAGAAGATGTGACGGTTGCGCGTCTCGAGGGGCGGTTCGCAGAAGGGCAATAAAGAGATTTCGCTTCGGTTGGAAGGAGGTCAGGCCGAACATCTGAGTCCGGCCGAAGACGAGATAAGTATAGACCGATGAATCTCTTCTTCAAAGATCGACCACCAGTTTATCAAAAGTGCCACTCTTTTTATATAGTTCCCGGCACCAACTCGTACACTTGTTGGAACCGAGAACTATGGGACATATGTTGGAGGTATTTTCAAACACCAAGGCATTTGAACAGTGCGGCAAGGGTAGAAATTGTAACTTTCTTTTGACCGAGACCCTTAATACCGACCCGACCATAATGGTGATACCGACTATATAACATGACATGTTCCGACAGAGAAGGCCGGACATTTGGTAACGATGGCCGACCACTTTAGCACGGCTGGTCGGATATTATCGGATCGGTAGTAGTTTCTCTCAGATCAGAGGATCGTTGTGACCGACCTCATGAAGATCGAGTAGATGGAAAGATATTTTCCACCGCCTCATTCTTATAGGATAAGGTGATGGGACACTATCTTTATGGGATAAGATGATGAGATATGGTGATGATGGAAATAAGATATTTTCGGCCAAGTGGCATTGGGGGAAGAGATTCCATTAATGAATTCACATGGGTGATGTCATCTAGAAGGGGGGCAGAACCGCCTCTTTGTTAGTATAAATACGAGGGGGAAATGCATTTGTAAAGAGAGTTAGTCGATTTGTTAGCAAAAGCTAGAAAAAGTCAGTCGATTACAAAAGAGATCACAAATGAAGAATTAGAGCTACTCTGTAAACACAAACAGCTCGGTTCCCACACTGACCGATCACAAAACAGGTCGGCCTAGCACATTTCAGTAATAAAACATCATTCTGTTTTGTACCCGTGGACGTAGGTTGGATTCAATCTGCCGAACCACGTTAAAACTCTGTGTTGATCTGTGTGTTTACCTTTTTTTGTCAAAGTTTGCTTTTGGTTTCCCATAACCAAATAAATTCACTGTTGAATGAAGGTTATCCCGGGAGTAATATTTCCCTTATTGCCCCTGAGACAAAAATCAGCCGTCAAAAATAACTATACGAACTTTGGATATAAATAAGATGGTTCATCAATAAATTTCCTTTTAAAAAAATGTCGAATTAAGTCAAATTCTAAATGTAATAGTAACATCAAGATTGAAGTGCACAAATTGAAATTTGATAAGATCTTAAATAGAATCCACTCAAAAATATTTTTCATAATGGTTTATAGTGCATTCACTTCAAGTACTATATAACAATTGAATTCGCAAATTAATCAATTGTGAAAATGAGAAGCCAAACCTAAAAGGCCAATATTGACACTAACCTTGCACTGTTTTGCTTTCACTCAAACACATTATTTCACCATCTTTTTCCTACATCATGTCATTATTAGAATTTTTTTTTAACAAATTAAAGTTGTACTCAATACATAAAATTCTCGACTATAAATAAGGTTTTGGAAAAAAATCATAATATGTATAGTCTAATAATAATAATAATTTATTGTTTCATTAAAACTTTGTAATTATGATGCTTAGTATAACGATAAAGTTATTTTATTGTGATTTTAAGGTTATAGTTTCAAATCATAGAAATAATTTTTTTATAAAAAAAATTACAAAAATAAAACTGTGTACATATTAAATCCTTCCCAAAATTTATAATATGGGAAATATCGTGCGTTAAATCATCATTTATGCTTAGTCGTACCCTATAGGGAAAAGCACAGGGGTTTTAGCTTCCAACAAAATTATTATTATTATTATTATTATTATTATTATTATTATTATTTTTTTTTTTTTTGTAAGTATTAGCCATTAGCTGTTTAGGAAAATCTTGCTTGGTGGAAGCCATGATATGGTGGGGGACCTTTGTCTTTCAACCGTTTTGGAGTTAATTATTTATTAATTTATTATTATTAGCACGGGACCCACATTTTATGTAGTTTGAATATATATATATATATATATATATATATATATATATTTTAGGTATTGATCTTATCAATATTATAAATTTTATCGGTTTTATAATTTAAATGATATAATTGATTTACTTACATTTAATATTTATGTATCATTCGTTTATCTCTTAGTTCTGAAATGATATTTTTAATTCACTGTTTAAGAACTAATAGTTAGAATATATATTCTGAAGCACAATAAATAACGAAAAATTCATGAAATAAATAAAAATTTATAGAAATAATTTAAAATAAAATAACAAATAACAACACACTAGAAATTTAAAAAATGGTTAAGTTTTATGGGTGGCTGCTATTGAAGTTTCTTATTTTAATAGGAGATTATATTTTTATATTTTATATTATAACAACACACCCGGAATTTAAAAAAATTAATTGTAGAGGTTAAGTGCCACATATGTTTTTTATTTTAACGGGAGATTATAATTTAATAATAAAAAATTAATTATAGAGATTAAGATAATTATAAATAATTTGATAGTGTTTTTTGGTATGATAGTATAATATGTTGTCTTGCTATAATATAATTCTTATAAAATTATAATATATATTTTATTTAATTAATTTAATTTTATAATTTTAATATGAAGTTGTCACGTGACGCGATGAGAACTTTAAAATTCATTAACTTATATATATAGATTACAATGATGGGATTACTGTTGATTACTTAAATCATTATCACCAAGTTTGTTTTTTTTTGTTTTTTTTTTGTTTTTTCCTTTTTTGGTTAATGTAAATGGGGTTTTGCTTTTGGTCTCAATATGTTTCCAATTATATAATAATATAGAAGTACTAAATTGCAATATTGAGAAATCATATTATACCAAAGCATAAATTTTTTTAATAATAAAAAATTTCTTGACAATTTTTAATCTAATGATTTGGCATGTGGAGCATTTTTTAAAAAATCGATACATTTTATATCATTTTCAAAATTAGTGTTTGTTTGATATGACTTCTAATAGAGGTAAAATAAATTTTTTAATTCCAAAAACTCTTTTCAAAATTTTTATAGTGTTTGGTTGTATTTTAAGAAGAGTTTTTGAAAATTATAATAGCTATTTTGTCTTTACTAGCAAAAACTCAAAATTTAGGCTTTTGGGAGTAGAGCTTGAAAAACTTTTTTAAATGATTAAATTATCTATAATATCATTATTTAATTTAACATTCTTTCATAACACAACTTAAAAAAATTTATCTAATAAAGTAATTTTATAATTTTTAATAAAAGTTCACATTCACAACCAAACACTTAATTTTTTTTCTTATCAAAAACTATACTTTTAAAAACTCTACTTGAAGAAGTTTTATTCGAAAAACTATACCAAACGGACCCTTAACAAATATTCCCCAATATGCTAAATGCTTACAAACTTGATTTTAATTGGAGCTACTTTCTTGTAAATTATACATATATGATTAGTTTTTTAATGTTTTGTATCATGGGTAAAATAAATTCAAGATGATTAAGTAGTAAATTTGGCCGATTTTTTAAGTGATGCAAATTAAAGTGGTGGTTCAAATAGTGTTTTGATATTAATATCTTTTGTATTCTATAAATTAGATTCATGAAATTGCAACACATTTGGTAAAATTACAACATGAGAACAACAATAATTTATCAAAATAAAATTGAGAATCAGGTTTCTCATAATACATTTCAATTAACTTGGATTAATGGTTTAACAAATAGTTACACTAATGGCTTTTCCCATCAAGTGAAGCAATCTATCATTCATTAAAAGTCTTTATTATAAAGTTTATATAAAGCTTTTCTTCTTCTACTTTTTTCCCCTTGTCCCTAGCCTTTTATTTTTCTTTATTTTAATTTTACATTTTCACACACGTAAGAGATTACGTAATTAAATCACTATATCACCCGTAAACCATAATAATTATAATACAAAGTCATCAGACAGATCTAATCGATCACCTAAATAAAACATAAATCATTAAACGAGTCACCAAAAAAAAATAAAACCGAATCAATATTCAAAATACTTTTAGAATCTTCAACACTTGTCCCATTAGTAATCACACTCTTAATTAATAGACGATCATCACTTTTTCTTTTCATTATTAAATTTAATTTTCTTGCTTATGGTCCCTACAATAAGATGATTCATTGATCTAAACTTCCTTAATGACATTGTTTTCACTAACATAAAATAAACATGTGAAGTAGGCCCTTGCTTGTATGTAATGTAGCCTATATAATAAAAATATATATATATAACACTTTGTTGACATAACCAAGAACTAAGAAAATGTAAGAGCTCATTACATTATTTATATAAATATATATGTTACCATCAATTTCATTGGTTATTTCATCTCTTCTTCTTCATCTCTCTCCTTCTCCTTCTCCTTCTTCTTTTCAAGTTTTTTTTTTTTTTTTATTTTATTTTTGTTGTGTGGGTATTTTTTGCAAGATGATGGTGGAAAATTCAGATAGTGAAGGAAGATTTGAAGGGCAAGTACAAGTTCTATTCAAGAATTTGTCATTGGAGCCATGGCCTAAACAAGATTATTTGTTGTTTCAATTACAAAGTTGACTATGACAATGAGGAATGATTAACCTCTAGGCAAGTCTAATGCTTGGCTTTTTTCAATTATCCTCCTTTTTTTAAAAATTTTTAATTTTCCTATTTTTGTTTGGTTGCCAAGAAAATGGAGGATACTAAGAATAAGGTATAGGAAATCTTGAATATTTTTCTTTAAAGATTTTCAAGATTTCTCTTTGTGAATTTATTTACTGTGTTTGTTGGCAGAAACCATGTAAACAAATTAAATTTTACATTTTCATTGTTTGTTAAATTTTAAGAGTGCTTGTGTGCTCTCATCTCATCCAACATATATATATGTATCTTTGTAAAACACAAATTAGTCCTTTTTCATTTCTTGTTCATTTAAGAGTGGATTTTTTTTTTTTTAAAAATTTTTGGTTCAAGAGATATTTGTAGCATAACTTTCTTTGTAACCCAAAGCCAATCTCAAATTTAGATATTAAATACAAGCATATATATATATATATATACTTAATAATTTAATTAACAACAAAAGCAAGATGCTTAATAGCTTTTTGTAAATTTGTTGATGAATTCAATTGACTGATTAATCCAAGTAATAGCACATGTTGTATCAATTGTCTAACCAAAAACAACCTCTCTATTTTTATGTAAATCATTATTTTTATCATATTCTGCTTATAACGAGAGTCTTTTTAATTAATTAAGCACAAATTATATGAATCCAAGGTTAATTGTATACCAACTATAACCAGATGGTTGTAAATACTTCATTGTTGACTAATGCAAGTTCTGAAATGAAGATTGATTTAATTTCTTCAGCACATTTGTTGATGCAAGAACAAGCATATATATGCATGATCATTGCACATTCCAATTGAAATCTAGGTGCTTTAATGATGCTAACACATCTTAGCCTGCTATATAATTAACATCAGTATGGCAAAAAGATTCAAGAATCTTGATCTCAAAGATTCCAAAGAGTTAGAAAACAATTCTTACATGGATGAAGGTCATTAGGGTCTGAGAAAGATTCTAATGTATGCAAATTCGGATAGTTTTATCCTTGTTTTTTTTTCAAGAAGACCGTGATCAAGTGGATACAAATTAATATATGATAATCGCACTAGTCATCAACTTCGTTTAGATTCTTTTGATGTCTCATATAAAATCTTATACAGTCTTGACCAAGGAACATTTGTCCCTTGAAATAAGGAAAATACCCATGTCCCTCTCCCATATGAAAATGTTTTTTTTTTTTTTTTTTTTTTTTAAATGTAAAAAGCCAAAATATAGGTAAATTTTTTGTAGCTTTATGCAAGCTTTGTGAAACCTTTATTGTTATTGTTATTGTCATCAAACTTATATGTTCAAGATAAGGATGATGATTTACTAAATTATTATTAATAAAAAGCTCACCTTTCACCATCTCCTTTTCCTTTCATTATTAATTTTTAGTTAGTTGCCATGTGTCATTGTTTTAGTGGAGAATGATGTGCAACTACAAAGCAAAAATAAAATTAAAAATTAAAAATTAAATTATATAAATGTACTAGAGCATCAATTATCATTTTTCTATTGGTTCCTGAGTCATCAAAAACAATTATGTTTATATAATAATTATTATTGACAGTTCACTAACACAAAAGGAGATCATTATTATTTAGAAAATCAAAAAATTAATTAAGAAATGAGAGATACCTTTC
The DNA here is from genome assembly GCA_019454045.1 of Zanthoxylum bungeanum. NCBI lineage: Eukaryota > Viridiplantae > Streptophyta > Magnoliopsida > Sapindales > Rutaceae > Zanthoxylum > Zanthoxylum bungeanum. Next base: position 224,152 of record SKCR01030498.1, read on the forward strand.
AATATGAATTTATATTTTGTTTTTTTGCTCTCCACTAGTCCACTTTTTTTTTTTTTTTGACTTGGTAACTTACTACAAGTGGTAAGGTTGATATTACCAATGACTAGGGATGGCAACGGGCCGGGCTTGGGCCGGGCTTTGATAAACCCGGCCTGAGCCCGGTCAAAAAAAATTTGGCCTGGGCCCGATTTTTTAATTATAAAAAATTATAAAAAAACAAATTTATTATATATATATATTTTTTATAAATAAAAATATTTAATTATTTATTTCAAGTCTGGGCCCGATTTTTTATTATAAAAAATTATAAATATATTATATATTTTATTATAAATTAAAATATTTAATTTTTTATTTTAAGCGCGGGCCGGACCGGGCCCGGGCTTTTTGGGTGGAGCCCGGCCCGGGCTTTTTTGCCATGTATACCAATGACTTAAAATTCAGACTGGCCCGGTCGGTCTTACCGGTAAATCCGATACCTGGTCCACTGATTGGTCTGAGTTAGACCATTAGCCCATTCTACAATTGGCCCAACCCTAGACTCGCCAAACCGGCTGGTTCACCAGCGAATCCGTTGACCCAGCCACGGTTTTGTCGGGTTCAAGGGGGTCTTCATGTTAGAGTTAGTATTCGTCATGTCAATTTTTATTATATTTCTTTGTAAATACATAGGTGTGTGTATATTTTATTATGAATAAAATAAACAGTTTCATCAATATATTTTCTTTTATAAATGATAAATCCGTAAAGATATAAAACACCTCAAATGATTAGTTATGGTATAATTGCAAAAGTGTCTGTACTGACATTGAGTTATATCATAACAATATCATTTTTGAACCGTTCCTAGTCAAAATTTACATTCTTGATCAGTAAATAAAGCCGTAGAGATCGGTACATGTCCTACATTGGAATCTAGAATTCCAATGGTTTATCTCAATGAACCATGAGTCTCGGAGGCTCGTATAGTTTTGTTGATATTTATGGTGGATGGATACTGAACGACTAACCGAAGACTCCAAATAAATGGTACACCAATATCAATAGGATATCTTTCGAATTGAATAGCATACATGGTCCTTTGAATTGAGATACCAGAGTTGATATATGAGTTATTATCTGTACTTTGATGACAGTCACGTCAATGATCTTTTTAGATCAGACTTCCTCCTGTTGTTGGGTGTAGACTGATACTCATGATATTCGGTGATAGGTCTAGAGATGATCAGAAAGTCCAATGTACAAGATATATGTATCCTTGATGAGTTTGTGATATGTTAAATTCATGGTCGTGGTACATTGTGGAAAGAGTTCCAAGTGTTTTTTAAAGATCACGAATTTATAAGTCGATAATATTATACCTCGGAGAAATTGATGTTTATATTTATATCCTCGGTATAATATGGATAGCCTGTGACGAATGGATTATACGTATTCAAATACCTCGACTTGTATAGTTAAGTGAAATTATCTGTGATCGTCATAATTAATGAGGGGTGAATTGTAGACACGAAATTGGATTTCATGACGGATAAACCTAAACTTAGAGAATCTCACTATATGAAGTATACTTGTAGAGTATTAGGGAAATTGATTATTCATAATATTACACATGACAATGTATTTTAATATTTAATGTGTATTTGTATTGGATACATAATTTGATTAGATACATATTAGATTTAATTAATTTGGTAACATCTGCAATATTAAATAATTAATTATTTAATTCTAATTTAATTATTTATTTATTATATGGTTTATAATTAAAACAAGTGTAGAGACACTTGTAATTAATTAGTTAGTTAATTAATTATACCATATAATTATGACATGTGTAATAACACATGATATAATTCAATGGGCTAAACCATATAATTAAATATTACATTTGTTGAAAAGTGTGAGAAAAATAAAGGGAAAATAATTGGAGCTAAATTAAGAAGAAATTCAAGGATTAAGGTAATTAAGAAGAAATTCAAGGATTAAGGTAACTCTTTTATTCATTCTTTAATTAGAAAATTATTTCTATTAGCTCTAATGATGCATTTATTTCATATATTTTGATGAAAGTAATTAGTTACTTGTTTTGGATGTTTATATGTATGTGTAAATTAATTGAGTGAATTTATGAAATTTAAGTTCAATTTATTATAGGATAACTTGTTGTCATTTTAAAATATTATGACCACTCTTGTAGCATATAGAATTGTTCTTGGGTATTTCATATGTGGTGATCTTGAATGGTGTTGAATTAATTTGATTAATTTATTAGAAAATTAAATTAAATATGAAAATAATTAAAATAATTATTTAATTAAGTTAAATCTGAAAATTAATTTAATTTGTATGAAATATAAGATATTTAAATGTTTATGGATGTTATTGGGTGTTGAAATAATTTTTGGAAATTATTTCGCGATTAAAATCGCAAATTATGCGAAAGCGATAAAAATAGATAAAACCAGATAAAACTAGACTATGCAGCGAATTGTTCATTACACATCCATGTTTAAGGGCTGACCGGTCACTATTCATGTGACCAGGTCAGCCCCTCTCAAGGTCCGACTGACTAGTTTGACCGGTCACGCGTTTTATGTAAATTTGTCGAAAATTATTTTCATAAAGTTTTGTAGTATTTCTGAAATTTATTTTGGTGTTGTCATTTAATTTCAACAAATGATTTAGGTGAAATATAAATAATTAACGATATATGATATCAAATAATTTATTCAAAAATTTAAAAAATACGAATTCACAAAAATCACGCTTCCGCTGCGAAAACCCCAAGACTTCATTCTTCGATTCTTCATATCTTCATCTTCTTATAGTTGCCTCAGCAGCATTATCAGTAGCTTCGACCTATATCTTCTAAATCTTCATAACTGCTTCTGTTACTTCCCTCTCTTACTGTTGCCTCTTCGCCTACTCTAATTTTCATCATGCATTGTAAATAAAGAAAATATAAGTCGTATTTACTTTTATGTGGAGCTGTTTTCCCCCTGACAGCCCACCCCTGCAAAATTATAATATTACCTTCTTCCTTTACAAAATCATATATATATATAGATATATATAATATATATATAATAATTATTAGTTTATTTATTTATTTATTTTTATCTTATTAATTAAATTCATTAATTAAATTATTTTTAATATCTTTTTTGACTTTATTTATTTAATATTATTTATATATTTTATTTATTATAGTTTTTTTTTTCTACTTTATTTATCATATTAAAGTTCGAAATAATGAATATATATAGATCCGGTCACGGTTCCAGTTCGGAACTGAAACTGAACCGAAACAGAATCGGGAGGAATCAGTCGGTTCGGTTCCAGTTCTGGAAAAAGAGCCGGACCACAGTTCCAACCGGAACCGTTACGGTTCCGCTTGGAACCATTTGTGCCAAACGGCTACTAGCCATTGAGTGTAATAGGGTGCCATTGCTACCTTTTTTTTATTTTTTTGTTAAATAAAATTACAAAAATACATTTAATAATATTAATAAAACAACTAGTTTTAGAGGCAATTTAGGTATCACAAAAAATAATCCAAAAATGTATAAATATGGTCATACTTCATTTTTTCAACACACCAATTTTCAATTCTCTCAATTTCTCAAATCTCTCATTCTCAATTCTCTCATCTTCAATTTCTCCAATTGATTTAATTTTACAATTCTTCAATATTAACAAAAAAATAGCAAGCTCATCTTAGAACACCATGTCCAAACCCAAAAAAGCGGCCAAAGTATCGGTACACGGAAAAGAGAAGTTAAGTCTCGATCTTCCGATATTTTCAAAATTCATTTTCATTTAGCCGAGACTGAAAATGAAGGTCTAAGAGTAATATGCAATTATTGTGGTGTGATGAGCGGAAAATATATCAATATTTATCGCTCATTTTACTTAATATTTTGTTTAGTTTCTCGGGTTTGATGAACGTTTTGATGTGTTTTAGTTTATTTTGCAAATAAAATAATGTTGGGACTCAATGGAATCATTTAGGACGAAATGTGGGTCAAATAAGGGCAAAAATTGGACTTGACATATTAATTTTGGAGATTTGAAACTTGAAAGAGCGTTCTAACGAAGTGCAGTTTCGGAAATTCCAGTTTTGCGCAACTGTCGTAATTTGGGCATAACTTTTTACTCCGATATCGGATTGAGCTGATTCAATTTCCAGATTAAATAAGACTCAAAGATCTACAACTTTGAAAAACAAAATAATTTCGAATTATGAATATTTCATGACCGAAATTGATGAAACATCCGGAATTGTGTTATGTGTAATTATTAAAGTTATTTTCAAAGCAAAACATAAATAATAATAATAAAAATAGTCAAACTCCCACCAAACATGATAGCAATTAGTGGAGCAATTAATAATGGATTTGGTGGGCAATTAGTTGAGCAATTAATAATGGATTTGGTGGATGATTTGATGGAGGCAAAATTTTGCCTATAAATACCAAGCCATTTCATTTGTAAATTCATACTTTCTTCTATGTAATTCCTTAAGAATTCTCTAAAGATTGTATCTTGTTTGTTTATTTACAGCTTTCGGTATTTAATTTCAGCTTTCACACTTTCTTTTCTTTACTTTTCAGTCTTTACTTTCTGCAATTTACTTTTACGCGCAATACTTTCCTTTTTTTACTTTTCAGCAATTTACTTTTCAGTAATGATGAGATAACTCCCTATTGTTGGGGTAAAAGGTAAAATTTTTATTACTAATATTTAGATTAATCTCTCTTAAATATAATATATAAACTAGTTAAAACCTGACTTAACGAGGATACCGCCATATTGGTCGATTGGTAATTAATTATAAATTGGTTTTAACCTGACTAAGCATGGATACCGCCTGGTTGGCCAGTTGGTAATTAATTATTAATTTGACTTAATCAGGATACCGCCTATATGGCTGGTTGGTAATTATCACGCAAAGTTAATATATTATATTAAGGGAGATATCTAAAATAGTAGTAATAAAAGTGAATCCTTTTACCTCAGGATTTTCTTTTATTGTACTTTTACTTTATTTACTTTTCAGCAATTTACTTTCAGCATTTACTTTTCAACAATTTACTTTCAGCATTTACTTTTTAGCATTTAATTTTCAGTATTTAATTTCAGCATTTACTTTCCGTCATTTACTTTTCAGTATTTAATTTCCAGCAATTTACTTTATCTCTTTTATTTTATTTAAGCTTTTACTACCCGTAAATATGTGTCGTAACTAAGTCAGTTATATGGGGTTGTGATGAATTCCAATATCACCAGTTAATAATGGGTTATTTTATGGTTTGGGTAATATAAAAGTTTATTTATTGAGCCTTAGTCTTAATGCTTCTTGTTAACTGGCCATTAATAAGATTGATTCGGTAAACTTGAAATGAACTTGGAAAAGAGATTTTAGGTTAAAGACATTAGACTCAATAGCCCACAATCTTCCTTGAGGATAAATAACCCTTTAATAGATTTCCTTACATGATAGGAATAAACCTGTCGGGCGGGAGTAGCCATAATTGGAACTTAATCTTAATGAATTCAGATAACTTGGTTAACATAGGAATATGATTAATTGGGTTATATTGGGTATTTGTATTTGACCATCAGAAGAGGCTTTTACATAATTTCGTGTTCCAGGTTAATAAACCAATATATTACACAAACGTAAAATAACCACTTCATCTTTTAAAAAGATATTGGAATGATTCACAACCCTGGATAGTTTTATAAATTTGAATTTTCTTCAATCTACTTTCAACCAATTTATTTACTTGTTTTAATTTTAAAGTCACCACCCAATCAAAAAATCAATCCATTAGATACTTGTAAACATTTAACTTCATAAACTACTTGAACAATACTTTTTATACTACTTGAACGATACGTACGCTTGCGTTATACGCGTGTGATTACGCCGGTCAAGTTTTTGGCGCCGTTGCCGGGGACTTATTTATCTTTCACCATTAGTTTTGGGATTGGATACTTTACTTGTATCTAATTTCTTTTTACTTGTTTTTTTTGTTTTCTTGTGTTTCAGGTTCTCAGACACTACATGAGACGAACCAGAAGCTTTGAACTACGACCGCTTGACTCAGAGATTGAATGAACCATCAGACAGTTGAGAAGGGAAAGGCGAGAAGGCCAAGAAGCACTGATCAACATGGAACCTAAACCTTTGGAGGTTGCACCACCAATTCCTATTCGAGACAAAACCATTCCAGTGGTTGATGGCCTCATTTCATGTATTGTAATTCCTCATTTACCAGCAAATACGTGTGACATCAAAACATGCATTCAGATGATTAAACAGTCAGTGCAATTTGGGGGGAATGCAACTGAAGATCCTAATGCCCAAATCAGCAACTTCCTGGAAGTTTGCGGTACTTTCAATTACAATCGAGCAGCTGAAGAAGCAATGAGACTGCGAGTTTTTCCATATTCCTTGAAAGACAGAGCCAAAGTTTGGCTGTTGGGAAGCGGTCGCGAGTGCGCAGCGGAAAATCAAAATTATTATGCCGCTTTCCCTTTGCCCAATACCCATTTGTTTTGATTATTCTACAAGCCTAGGCATGTTACTATATATTCTAAGCATAAAAATCATAAAACATGCAAAGAACATAAACCTAAATATGCTAACTATCATAAAAACTCTAATTAAAATAAAGAAAGAAAAATACTTACTTGAATCGAAGACTCCTTCAGTCCTCCCTCCAATCTACAAGCTTTTCTCAAACTCAGCAAGCTCTTCCACGTTCCAAAGAGCCACCCAAGTGTGTGGCCTCCAAAGATGCACACACCAAAGCCAAAACTCAACGGCAAGACTACGCCTTAAGTGCACAGGTATTTTGCCTTTGGTACTAGCCTAGGCAAATACCTCAAAACTTTTAACTCAAGGTTCCTCTAGTAAATAAGACTTAAGGATCCTCAAAATCAGTGGCTTACTCTTAAACTTTAGAGTTGCTCACTTATATAAACCCAAGATATGAAAGGTTTTGGTGCCAAAAAATTGTGAAGAATTCTTTGGGTTTATATAGTGCTCCAAAGACAACAAAATTAATTAAGAATCCGATGTGGGATAAAAGCTAATTTAATCTTAGCCATTGGATCTTAATTTAGTGGTTTAATGAGATTATAAAATCCTAATAAGAGTTTGGGCCGAATTGGAATTGAAAACAAATAACAAAACTTTTTTACTATTCACGTGAATATTAATTTTTTTAATTTTTTTAATTTTTTTATTCCAATTCCCAAAGTGCCCCTATCATTATTCACCAATCCCTAAGCCACTATGGAACCTCATAAATGATCTGTTCAATAATTTAACACATTGAACCATTTATGAGCAATTCCTACAACAATCATATATGCTGTTATATTTGTACTGTGCACTGTTAACAATTGATTTCGACTTTGTTGTGTGTGACCTTTTGGGTTCCCCTCAAGTTGGACATGAAATGAATTGTGATAATTTAATCGAACATAAATTATCCTCCGATCAGATGGTCGTTCGATTTCAATGACCAAGGTTGACATCTAGCAACATGCCAAAGCCCCCAAATGAGAAGGAAAGATATATATACTCATTTTGTATGTGATTTACATATGATACGGTCCTTCGCCTCACTGTATCCCCACCTATTGACCTAGGGTACGGAAAATGTCTACCCATATGGTCAAAGGTATGATGTTGATAGTGTCATGAATCATGCTAACCCAAGAATCTCACAAGATTCTTCCGCTGCGATCTGTTGTCATCCATATCGGTCTAAAAGCTCACATCATAGTAACCAATGACTTTCATCTCAGAACAATCTCCGTATGTCAAAAACACATCCTTAGTTCTTCTCAGATACTTGAGGATTGTTTTGACAGCTGCCTTGTGTTGCTCACCAGGATTTACCCGATACCTGCTCGTTATGCTAAGAGTATAGGAGACATCAGGTCTTGTACATAGCATGACGTACATGATCGATCCTATTACTGAAGCATAAGGGATCCTACTCATACGCTCTCTATCTGAAGGAGTATGTGGACATTGCTCCTTAGATAATTTGATTCCATGACAAGTAGGTAAATTACCTCTTTTGGAATCTTCCATTTTGAATCTTTTCAAAACTTTATCTATGTACGTAGATTGAGAAAGTCCTAACAACCTCTTAGATCTATTACGGTAGATCTTAATGCCGAGGATGTAGGCTGATTCTCCCAAATCTTTCATGGAGAAATTCTGAGATAACCATTGCTTGGTGGCTTGTATCATGGGAATATCATTCCCGATGATTAATATGTCATCGACATATAATACAAGAAATACAACAGCACTCCCACTACCTTTCATGTAAACACAAGGTTCGTCTACATTTTTGATGAAGTCAAATTCTTTGATTGTCTCATCAAATCGTATATTCCAACTTTTGGAGGCTTGCTTGAGTCCATAAATGGATCGTTTAAGCTTGCATACTTTATTATGATCATCCTTAGATGCAAACCCCTCAGGTTGTGTCATATAGACTTCATTTACGAGGTTCCCATTAAGGAAAGTTGTTTTGACATCCATCTGCCAAATCTCATAATCAAAGTGTGCAGCTAGTGCCAGTAAAATTTGAATGGACTTTATCATTTAAACAAGCGAGAAGGTTTCATCATAGTCAATTCATTGGATTCTTCTATAACCTTTCGCCACCAACCTAGCCTTATAGGTTTGGATGTTGCCTTCTGCATCAGTTTTACGCTTGTAAATCCACTTGCAGCCTATGGGCTTTATCCCTTCAGGTGCATCTACCAAGTCCGGAACATGATTCTGATACATAGAGTCTATTTCAGATTTCATGGCCTCAAGCCACTTGACTGAATCAATGTCACGCATTGCTTCGTCATAACTGATGGGATCGTCATTATCAATGACCTGATCATGTTCCTCATCAATATGGAAACCATATCTTTCAGGCTCATGTCTTTCCCTACCAGACCTTCTGAGTTCATAACCTTGTGGTTGTTCCGTCGCTGCCCTTTTGAGAGGCATGGGGTTTAGTTCTATATTAGTTTGTTCTTCTCGTACCTCATCGAGGTCAAGTCTACTCCCACTATATTTCTTGAGAAGGAATTCATTCTCTAGAAATTTAGCATTTCGTGAGACAAATGTTCTTTGTTCATTTGGGACGTAGAACACGTATGCTCTTGAGTTCAAGGCATATCCTACAAACTTACATTTAACTGCCCTATCATCCAATTTGTTAGTTTGTGTGAGCTTGACATATGTGTCACATCCCCAAATTCTTAGATAATTAAGACTAAGACGTTTCCCAGACCATAACTCATATGGTGTTTGACTAACAGTCTTGGAAGGAACTTGGTTTAGTAGTAGTGTTGCAGTTTCTAAAGCAAGACCCCAAAATGAAAGAGGTAGATCCGTGTCTGGCATCATTGATCGGACCATATCTAATAATGTCTGATTTCTCCTTTCGGAGACCTCATTATGCTGTGGAGTTCCCGGAGGAGTCCACTGGGAAACAATGCCATTTTCTCTAAAGTAATCTTGAAATTCGCCGCTTAAGTATTCACCACCTCGGTCGGACCTTAGTGGCTAAATACTTTTATTAAGCTGGTTTTCTACTTCAGCTTTGAAGTCTTTGAATTTCTCAAAGGCTTCAGATTTGTACCGCATAAGGTACACATACCCATATCGCAAATGATCATCGATAAAGGTAATGAAGTAGGAGAATCCACCTCTAGCGGTGACTGATATTGGTCTGCATACATCAGAGTGTATGAGTTCTAATGTCTCCGTTGCACGCTGTCTTTTACCTTTGAAGGGTAATTTGGTCATTTTACTAAGTAAACAAGACTCACAAGTTCCATAAGGTTTATATTTGAAGGGTTTGAAATACCCATCCTTATATAGCTTAGTTAATCTTGTTTCATTGATATGACCTAAGCGACTGTGCCATAGAAGTGATTCATTGAGATTATTCGAGTTAACGTTGTATATATTAGAGGTTGAACATTCTTTGTTAGTTTGTAAGACATAGATATCATTATTCAAAATACCATCTCCATAATTTATTTCATTGAAATAAATAGAACATTCATTACAACTTATTAGGCATGAAAAACCTTTATTACATAAAGAAGAAATTGAAATGATGTTCTTTACTAGAGAAGGTACATAAACACAATCTTCTAAGTCTAAAATTAAATCATTCGGTAAAACTAATGAATAAGTACCCACGCACAATGCAGCCGGTTTTTCTCCAATACCCATGCGTAAGTCAACCTCCCCATGACGGAGTCTCCTACTATTTCTCAGGCCCTACATATTGTTACACAAGTGAGTCTCACAACCGGTGTCAAGCACCCAAGTAGAAGGTTCAGAGTTTTGAGAATATAGTTCAATCATATACAACATACATGAAGCATTGGGCTTCTTGGCCTCTTGGGCTTCCCAAGCTTCATTGGCTTTCAATGATCTGCAGTCTTTCTTCCAATGACCGTTCTTTCCACAAAAGAAACATTTCCCCTTTCCTTTTTTCTTCTTCACCTTACCATTGGGCTTTAGGTGATCTGGAGCCTTGGCCTTGGCCTTATTTTTCTTTGGGCCTCGTGGCTTCAGGTCTGTACCCGTAAGCATGACAGAGGTTTTAAGCTCCAGTTTCAAGTCCTTCTCTGCTTGCTTTATCAGATTGTGCAATTCTGCTAAAGTAGCTTCTTTATCAGACAGATGAAACTGCATAATAAAGTTAGAGAATTCTTTTGGTAAGGACTGAAGAATTAGATCATGACTTATCTCATGATCCATGATGAACCCGAGGTTGGCCAATTTTTCAATGTGGCCAATCATCTTAAGCACATGTCCACTAACATATCATTCCTTATACCTTGTTTGGAATAAGGCACATGACACTTGGAATCTCACGGTATGAACGGAAGTTGCATACAACTCCTTCAAGTGAAAGATGATGGTTTGAGCATCTATTTCTTCGTGAGCTTTCTGAAGTTTGTCCGACATAAAGCCAAGCATTATGCAAACTGCTTGCTCATCATCATCGACGTGTTTCTTCCAAGCATCAAATGTATCTTGGTCAGCATCTTCTGCGGGTTCAGGGGGAAATGGTCTTTCAAGAACATAGAAAATATTTTCTTGTCGTAAGACAATTTTAAGGTTTCTAAACCAGTCATTGTAGTTGTCCCCTTTGAGCTTATGCTCATCAAGGATGGAACGAAGTCATACTCTGTTTTCCATTTGAATGTTTGTGAAATATTTTAACCCACCTGTTAAGAGAAAATGTTAAAATTAGGAATATGTTTTCATTAATGTTTCATAATAACATGGGCTTTTAATATTATGAAGTTGCTCACACTCAATTGTTTTAAAATTTTAAGCAAATCGCATCAACCCCAATATGATGGATTTCTTGTGGGCAAGGATCCCATTATCATCATTTCATAACTCCGACTAGGGCCGGTCATTATAAAATACGATAATTAGGTAGGTTCCCAACCAATTTATGATATAAATCACAATTCCTTGATCATTGGGTTGGGCAATCAAACATGCCATAGCTTATGCTAGTCCTTGTGGACACCCAATCTTTGCCACTAAGTTATAAGACCACGCCTAAGGGTCGCTGCTGCGTCTTATGACTCAGAAAAGTCAAACCATTGTCAATGGTACAATTTAGGGACAAATTGGTATTGGTCAGTCTGGTAATGCCTAGTCCTGCCAATACGGTTTAAGCCCTTTGGGTCTATACTTTACAATGGGAGGCAAATTTTAGACTTAAATTATTATTGAGGATTTTAGCAAGTTTAAGTGAATAATTGTCAAATGGATTCCTCCATTGAAAATTCCCCATAGGGAGGGTGGAGAGAACTCTCTTAAATACCCTTACCTCTTAGGCTCTTATTGCCTTGGTGACAGGAATAAACAATAGATCCTCCAAATTAGTTCAACACTTTAAATATGCTTTAAGGTAAGCTTTGAGTAAATGATTATCTATATGTCTTCACATCTTTTCCTTTTGGCTATAAAAAGGTAGTGAGTGAAGGAAGACACCAAATCATTATCTAACTCTAGTAATACCTTTGGTTAAATTAACTTTAGTTTGGAAAGTTTTATTAACCCATTGGTCCCAACCCACTTGTATCTTTTATAATGTCTTTTATTATAAACAAGTGATATATATTTATTAGCCTTAAAGGTAATAAATCCATAAGTTCATCACGGAATAATTACTTAACTAAGGGATAAGCAATACACTCTCAATTTCTTAGAAAGTCTCTAGATGCTTGCACCCTAAAATAATCATGCCAATTCTAATCATACATAGAATCATCAAGTATATGAGTTTTAATATGTTGGAATTATTTTAGGCATTAAATAACTTTGATTAATATTTAATTATGATATTGTATTTTTATTTTATTCAAATAAATTTACTATTCACATTTTTCTGCAGACGGGTGAACTTTAAATACAATTTCACAATTTAAATCTTAACCATATCATGCAAAACTTGTACCTAAAATTAATTTCAAGGTGTTAGCTTTCCAACGAGCTTTTAAACACCAAATTCGAGTTCAAATGAGTGAGAACTAATCAAAACAAAGACGACGCGCTGATACCAATGTTGGGAAGCGGCCGCGAGTGCGCAGCGGAAAATCAAAATTATTATGCCGCTTTCCATTTTCCAAAATATACTAACTATCATAAGAACTCTAATTAAAATAAAGAAAGAAAAATGCTTACTTGAACCGAAGACTCCTCCAGTCCTCCCTCCAATCTACAAGCTTTTCTCGAACTCAGCAAGCTCTTACACGTTCCAAAGAGCCAGCCAAGTATGTGGCCTCCAAAGATGCACACACCAAAGCCAAAACTCAACGGCAAGACTACGCCTTGAGTGCACGGGTATTTTGCCCTTGGTGCTAGCCTAGGCAAATACCTCAAAACTTTTAACTCAAGGTTCCTCTAGTCAATTAGACTTAAGGATCCTCAAAATCAGTGGCTTACTCTTAAACTTTAGAGTTGCTCACTTATATAAACCCAAGATATGAAAGGTTTTGGTGTAAAAAAATTGTGAAGAATTCTTTGGGTTTATATAGTGCTCCAAAGACAACAAAATTAATTAAGAATCCGATGTGGGATAAAAGCTAATTTAATCTTAGCCATTGGAACTTAATTTAGTGGTTTAATGAGATTATAAAACCCTAATAAGAGTTTGGGCCGAATTGGAATTAAAAACAAATAACAAAACTTATTACTATTCACGTGCATATTAATTTTTTTAATTTTTTTATTCCAATTCCCAAAGTGCCCATATCATTATTCACCAATCCCTAAGCCACTATGGAACCTCATAAATGATCTGTTCAATAATTTAACACATTGAACCATTTATGAAAAATTCCTACAACAATCATATATGCTGTTATATTTGTACTGTGCACTGTTAACCATTGATTTCGACTTTGTTGTGTGTGACCTTTTGGGTTCCCCTCAAGTTGGACATGAAATGAATCGTGATAATTTAATCGAACATAAATTATCCTCCGATCAGATGGTCGTTCGATTTCAATGACCAAGGTTGACATCTAGCAACATGCCAAGGCCCTCAAATGAGAAGGAAAGATATATATACCTATTTTGTATGTGATTTACATATGATACGGTCCCTCGCCTCACTGTATCCCCACCTATTGACCTAGGGTAAGTAAAGTGTCTACCCATATGGTCAAATGTATGATGTAGATAGTGTCATGAATCGTGCTAACCCAAGAATCTCACATGATTCTTACGTTGTGGCCACAGTCTCAAGCACTGATCATACATATCAACCAGCGAACTGTAATACTACTCTTATAAGAAAATATTATCCGAGAGAGTGGCCATTCTCTGTTGTATCTTTACAAACTTCATGTGTTTCAACAAATGACCCAATCATACCCTTATGACCAGATCTTTTGAACCGGGGAAGGAGAATGTCAAAGTTATTTGATCCATAAATAAGATTGTAAAGACCTCAAGTCTAAGGACTAGTCATAATCAATACATGAAAGTTCTCATAGACATATGGGATAAACACTCCATATGAAAACTTTCGGCGGTCAGTTCGATGGACACGAGCAACTCATGCATCCATGTGATACACCAAGCGGACGGATCTATGTTAGTAGCCTATAAGATCGGCTACCCCACTTAAGGGCGGATCATATCATCATGCTAGTCTCTCCACTTTGTGAACAGCCAGATTATTCACAAAACTATTACTAGGAACATTTAATAGTAATGATTCTCATAAGGCGTGGAAGCCATCGTCTTATTACTCCAAGGGCTTTATTACAGTGTTGTTGATTCATATAAGTTATGTAAGACACGTATAATAAAGATTGCCATTTTATTAATTAATGAAAATAATACAAATACATGTACATATAGCCCATCCACAAGTTGGGTATAGTGCATATCCCTAACATTGGCTACATTCACTACAAGCAGGTTTCATCACAACTTGGAACACTCTAGCCATAAAATTCCTTGCAAAGTACTTTCCACCAGCCAGAAATGCAAAGTTGAGGAATGACATTACATCATTCGTGCAGCAAGATTCGGAATTCCTTTACGAAGCTTGGGAAAGATTCAAAGATTTGCTCCAGAAATGTCCTCACCATGAGATTCCAAAGTGGTTTCAAGTCCAAACTTTCGATAATGGACTTTCTGGACTAATGAGAACCACAATTGATGCTGCTGGAGGAGCTTTGATGGCAAAAGGAGAAGATCAAGTCTGGGACTTAATCGAAGAAATGGCTAACAAAAATTCCTTGTGGCCAACAGAAAGAAGCATGATCCAGAGAATTGCAGGAATATATGAAGTTGGAGCCAACTCAGCAGTGAATGCTAAGTTGGATCAGATGTGCAAATACCTGGAAACACCCAGCGCACAAGTTGTAAACATTGCCGGAACCACAAGTTCACCATATGGAGGAACACCATAGCCAAACCAACATAAAGAAACGGTGAATTACGTCAACAATTTCAACAGATAGGGGAACAATCCATATTCCAACACCTACAGCCCATGGTGGAGGAATCATCCCAATTTCACATGGAGCAACAATTCAGGGCAAATGAACAATCCACCACCCGAATTCCAACAGCAGAATAAAAGCCAGGAGTATGACAAAGAAACAAGAATAACAGAAGTGCTGACCCACTTGAAAAAGATAGAAGCAAAACACGACTCTCAAGCAGCTATGTATGATGCTTTGTTTCAATCCCAAACAGCATTAATTCAAAGTCAATCTACTTCTATTAAAGCACTGGAGAATCAAATTGGATAACTGGCCAATGCTCAGAGTTATAGACCGCCAGGAAATCTTCCCAACAACACAGAACCAAATACAAGGAACATAGGGGAATGAGCAATGTCATGCCATCATTTTAAAAAGTGGTACTGAAATCAATAAAAATGTTGGAGTCAAGGCAACTGTTGAGGAGTTCCAAAAGAACGCTGCGAAGTAGTTACACAGATGGAGGAAAAAGAAGCAAAGGAAAAAAAATCAAGAAATGATCACTCTACCTCCACATTTTCCATACCATCTCTAGAAGAATAAACTAGACAAACAGTTTTCTCGATTCCTGGAGATCTTCAAAAAGCTGCATATTTTTCATTCCATTTGCAGAAGCTTTGGAACAAATGTCTAGCTATGTCAAATTCATGAAAGATATTCTTTCACAAAAACGGAGATTGGGAGATTACGAGACAGTAGCATTATCAGAAGAATGCAGCGCTATCATCCAAAGGAAGCTTCCCCCAAAGTTGAAAGATCCTGGTAGTTTCACTGTTCCTTGCACCATAGGAGAACATGACTTCTGTAAGGCTTTATGTGACTTAGGTGCAAGTGTTAACTTAATGTCTTTTTCTATTTACAGGAAACTACAGATTGGAGAAACAATGCCTACCTCAGTCTCTCTATAACTTGCTGATAGAACGCTTGTATTTCCGAGAGGTATAGTTGAAGATGTGTTGGTCAAGGTTGACAAATTTATTTTCCCAGCATATTTTATTGTCTTTGATATGGAGGAAGATGAAGATGTGCCGATCATCCTCAGGAGACCATTCTTGGCTACTGGTTGAACCATTATTGATGTACAGAAAGGAGAACTAACCATGAGGGTACATGACCAAGAAGTAACATTCAATGTTTTCAAGGTCATGAATTTCCCAGATGATGAAAAGAAAGAGGAATGTTTCAGACTTGGTGTGATAAATAGTACCATCCAGAACTCCAATGCAATGCAAAGTTCTACTGACAAACTTAAAGCATGTCAATTGTCTGTGGAGCCGAAAGATAAAGCATACTGCGCACTGAAGAAGCCAATTCTTGCACTACAAGCAACAGAAGAGAAACAGTTCCACCAGCTCAACGAATTGGAGGAATTTCACATTCAGCCTTTTGAGAATGCCAAATTACACAAAGAAAAGGCCAAGAAGAAACATGATGAGAAGTTAGTGCGCATACAACTGGAACCAGGGCATAATGTACTATTAAATAAATCAAGGGTAAAACTCTTCCCATGGAAGCCAAAATCGCAGTGGTCAGGTCCATTCCTAATCACTAAGGTCTTACCAGATAGAGCCATTGAGTTACATGATCCCGACTCCAACAAAACATTCAAGGTTAAAAACAAGCGTGTCAAGTACTACTGGGGAGAGTCAATTGAGCGATAAAAAGAAAGCGTCACACTTTCAGATCTAGCCTAGCGTTCGGGCAATCATGTCTAGCTGACGACGTTAAACTTAACGCTAGCTGGGAGGCAACCCAAGTAATTTGTATATATTTAGATTTGGTATGTTTAGTTTTTTTAGGTTAAGTCATTTCAAGATGGAAGAAGTTCTCACAAATCTTCACAAGAAATTTCCTTCTCTCCCTCAAAATTCTTTGATGAAAGTCTACAAAGCTCGCTTGGAATGAATGAGACTGGTGATGATCAAAGGTATTCCTACTGATATTCGTTGGATTATTGAAGCACGGGTCCGATTGGCAGGTGAGTCATTTGACTCTTTTATTTCACATCTGCCTGGTTTTGGAAGAAGCACCTATGCAAAGAAACTTAGAGCTAAGCAAATGGGTGTTTGTTACAAATGTGCACGCTGGAATTGTAATACTCGTTGTCGTTCTTTAGGAATGGTGTCTGATAATCGCGAAGATAAAATTAAATTCATTAGGGATGGCTTGAGTAAGGAGTCTTTAGATGATATATCTTTGACTCTTGAGACGCATCCCAGTGGATATGTTCATATAGCCATTCGCAAATTACATACACAATTCCGTAAAGAAAGACAACAGTACAGTCTCGGGAATCTGACTTTAAAAGACCATGTTTACCAATTTTTAAGAAAATTAGATGGGAAGCTTGTCTCTGACGCATAGACATCATTCAAGCTGTTACTTTCTTGTAAATATTATATCTCTTTGTCTTTTCCTAGTAATTGTGATTTGTTTTGTTATTTTCTTTTATTTTCTCCGACAGGATCCAGACTTTTTGACCTTTCACGATATACTGTTTTGCTACTAATCGTCCTTTGGAAGATACTAGTGCTATTGTTACTCACCCTTTTTCAGGTTCTATAAATTCAACTCATCATTGCACCTTTGAAGGCATCCAGATAAAAATGGAAGCTACTTCAAGAAGACGGGTTGAAAATATCTGTGTGTTTTACGGTACTAGTGTTGGTGTTAAACCAGAATACGTAGCGGCAGCACACGAATTGGGTCGAGTCATTGCCGAAAGGAATATGCACATAGTATATGGCGGTGGCAATCTTGGACTAATTGGGATCGTTTCAAAGGCGGTATAGGAAGGAGGCAGTCAAGTCTTGGGAATCATCCCAAAATCCTTGGCGGAGGCGAATCTGATAGGTCCATCAAACAGAGAAGAACTGATCGTTCCAGGTATGTCTGAAAGACTAGTAGAAATAATTAATCGTGCTGATTCTTTTATTGCTTTGCCAGGTGGCTTGGGCACAATGGAGGAAATTTTTACAGTACTATCTTGGGCGAACCTGAACATACACCAGAAACCGCTTGGACTGTACAATGTTGATGGATTTTATGATTTTATTTGTGTGGTTCTTGATGATGTCCGGAGAAATGGGTTTGTGTCAAAGCCTGTAAAAGAACTCCTCATTACTACCAGAACTACCCCAGATTTAATTGACCCAATCTTAGCCTTTGAACCTCAAATTGACCTCATTATTTCCAAGATAAACTGGTCCGATAATGATCGTGGTAAGAGGCATCGGATAAATCTGGATATTAACCTTTAACTTTTCATTTAGATATAAAATTTCAGCTAACCAGGTACGGTTTTCTAAACTCTTCTTCTAATGTTTAAGATATCGGGGACAATGTCTCATTTAGGTTTGGGGAGGAGAATAGTTAAATTATATCTTATTTTTATTGTTTTATTTTTAGTCAAAATTTTTCGAAAAAGCCAAAAAATTGAAAAATTTTACAAAAACCAAAAAAAATATTTTGTATTTTTGTGTTTTTATTTGATTAATCAGGTGAAATTGGTGTGAGATAGCTGTGTAAGGAATTTCCATTCCTGAGACGTATCTCAACCTATTTCGGAACAAGTTAATTTTTGTTTATTTCCTTTTAAATTATTTAATTTGTGAATTCTCCATAAAACTGACTAAAATGAATCTTCATATGTTTATTATCAGCATACATGGTAACATACAGACATGAGCTGTAATTGAAAAGTTTGTAAAATGAGTTGATTAATATTTTGTTGACTGTGTATATGGAGAATGGTAAAAATAATCAGAGAATTTACTTATTCGGTAATTTAAAAAGAAATAAAACAACTATTGACTTGGATTAGAAGTTTCATCTGTTTAGTCACCAACTTATTTATTCTCTTTTCTCTTGTCTTTTTGCTTTTGTGCGCATTAATTTTATTATCTTTTTACTTTTGTAAAACGTTTGTGGGTATCGTTGCTGTAAGCCCTCACGAGACTACAACTCGTCCACGAGGGACACCTAGGGGTTTAAAGGCTTGTTGCATACGCTAAATGCAACCGTGATCCCTATGAAAGTGTCTTATTTTAATTTTAATTATTTCTTGTATTTTATTTTGTTGTTTTGCTCGAGGACTAGCAAAATGTTAGGTTTGGGGGTGTGATGAGCGGAAAATATATCAATATTTATCGCCCCTTTTACTTAATATTTTGTTTAGTTTCTCGGGTTTGATGAACGTTTTGATGTGTTTTAGTTTATTTTACAGATAAAATAATATTAGGACTCAATGGAATTATTTAGGACGAAATATGGGTCAAATAAGGACAAAAATTGGACTTGACATATTAATTTTGGAGATTGGAAACTTGAAAAGGCGTTCTAACGAAGTGCAGTTTCGGAAATTCCATTTTTGCGCAACTGTCGTATGTTTTGCATAACTTTTTACTCTGATATCGGATTGAGCTGATTCAATTTCCAGATTAAAGAAGACGCAAAAATATACAACTTTGAAGAACATATTAATTTCTAATTCTGAAGATTTCATGACCGAAATTGATGAAACATCCGGAAGTGTGTTATGTGTAATTATTAAAGTCATTTTCAAAGCAAAAAACAAAATAAATAATAAAAATAGTCAAACTCCCACCAAACATGATAGAAATTAGTGGAGCAATTAATAATGGATTTCGTGGGACAATTAGTGGAGAAATTAATAATGGATTTGGTGGATGATTTGATGGAGGCAAAATTTTGCCTATAAATACCAAGCCATTTCATTTGTAAATTCAT
The DNA here is from genome assembly GCA_019454045.1 of Zanthoxylum bungeanum. NCBI lineage: Eukaryota > Viridiplantae > Streptophyta > Magnoliopsida > Sapindales > Rutaceae > Zanthoxylum > Zanthoxylum bungeanum. The sequence continues at coordinate 243,985 of SKCR01030498.1, forward strand.
ACATTGTTCTATGTAATTCCTTAAGAATTCTCTGAAGATTGTATCTTGATTGTTTATTTACAGCTTTCAGTATTTAATTTCAGCTTTCGTACTTTCTTTTCTTTACTTTACAGTCTTTACTTTCTGCAATTTACTTTTACGCACAGTACTTTCCTTTCTTTACTTTTCAGCAATTTACTTTTCAGTAATGATTAGGTAACTCCCCCTTGCTGGGGTAAAAGGTAAAACTTTTATTACTAATATTTAGATTAATCTCCCTTAAATATAATATATAAACTAGTTAAAACCTGACTTAACGAGGATACCGCCACATTGGTCGGTTGGTAATTAATTATAAATTGGTTTTAACCTGACTAAGCATGGATACCGCCTGGTTGGTCGGTTGGTAATTAATTATTAATTTGACTTAATCAGGATACCGCCTATATGGCTGGTTGGTAATTATCACGCAAAGTTAATATATTATATTAAGGGAGATATCTAAAATAGTAGTAATAAAAGTGGATCCTTTTACCTCAGCATTTTCTTTTATTGTACTTTTACTTTATTTACTTTTCAGCAATTTACTTTCAGTATTTATTTTTCAGCAATTTACTTTCAGCATTTACTTTTGATGAATAGTAAATGTATCACTATTTCCCACTCATTTGACCTAATATTTTGAATAGATTCTTGAGTTTTGTGAATATTTTGATGTGTTTTGTGTTATTTTGTAGATAAATAAAGTTTCAGGACATTCTGGAGGTGATTTGAGGACAAAATAGTGAAAAACAGACAAAAGGGCAAAATCGTCTTTTGGCGCATCGCAACCTGCAAGCCTTCTGCATCGCGACGCCTAACGTGTGCCGCTCCATGCTAACATGCACCGGGGACACGTGTCAGAATATGAGAAGTTTGACCTTGCTAACGTGTGTCGTACCACGTATTAACATCACAACCCATCAGCTAACGTGCGTCGTGCCACGTGTCATCATCCTATGGTGCCGACAATCGCCATCACCACGTGTCACCCCACATGTCAGCCACGTCATCTCTATGTTAGCAGAAGACCGAGTCAACTTCACCATGTCATCATCAGCCAATCATAGCGTGCCACGTGTCACAATCCTACGGTGCCGACAATCGTTATCGCCACGTCATTACCACGTCACTGCCACGTCAGCTCAATTATTGAATTAATCATCCAAAATGCCATGTCATCGGATAAGAATCTCGGCGGAACCAATCAGAGCGTGACATGTGTCGCGACGCGGAGAGCCTATCAACGCCTATAAATTCAGCTCGAGATTTCAGTTTCAGATGTACCTTCCTCTCTAAATTCTCTGATGTAAATAAGGAGTTTTATATCTAGTTTATTTTAATTTTAGTTTTGTAATTAATTTTAATTACTTTCTGTAATAATAATTTACTTTCTTTACTTTTTCAGTTTTTACTATTCAACATGAGGAGGTAACTTCCCCTTCCTAGGGTGAAAGGTAAAACTTTTATTACTGCTATTTAGATTAATCTCCCTTAATTATAATATATTCACTATTTAAAATTTGACTTAACAATGATACCGCTATATTGGTCGGTTGGTAATCAATTATAATCTGGTTTTAACCTGACTAAGCATGGATACCGCCTGGTTGGTCGGTTGGTAATTACCGCCTATATGGCTAGTTTATGGACAAATTGTGATACCGCCTTTATGGTCGGTTGGACTTAATCTGGATACCGCCTATATGGCTGGTTGATAATATAACACAAGTTAATATATTATATTAAGGGAGATATCTAATATAGTAGTGATAAAAATGGATCATTTTACTCTAGCATTTTCTTTTATTGTATTTTCTTTTATTTATTTACTTTCCATCATTTTATTTTCAGCATTTTACTTAATGACTTTTATTTTTAAGTTTTTACTAGCCTTAGATATGTGTCGTAGCTAAGCCCGTTATCTGGGGTTGTGATGAAATCCAATATCACCGGTTTATAAGGGGTTATTTTATAGCTTGGGTAATTTAAAGGTTTACTTATTAAGTCTTAAGCTTAATGCGTCTTGTTAACTGGCCATTAATAAGATTGATCAGGTAAATCTAAAATAAACTTGACAAAGGAATTTTAGGTTTCAGCCTTAGACTTAGTAGCCCACGATCTTCCTTGAGGATAGATAACCCTTTAATAGATTTCCTTACAGGCTAGACATATACCTGTCGGGCGGGGGTAACTATAATTGGAACTTAATCTTAATGAATCCAGGTAATTTGGTTGACATAGACATATGGTTCAATTAGGTTATATTGGGTATTTGCATCTGACCATCGACAGAGGCTTTTGCATAATTTCGTGTTCCAGGTTAGTAAACTGATATATTACACAAACATTAAATAACCACTTCATCTTTTAAAAGATATTAGAAAAATTCACAACCCTGGATAGTTTCTTAATATTGAATTTTATTTAATTTAACTTTGAGTAATTTTATTTACTTGTTTTTAAGATCATCACCATTTCAAATCAATCAATCAACCTGTTAGATACTAGTAATCATTGGACCTCATAAAATTAATAGATTAGGTATTAAGTCCTCGTGGGATCGATACTTTTTATACTACTTGAACGATATGTGCGCTTACGTTATACACGCGTGATTACGCCGGTCAAATTTTTGGCGCCGTTGCCGGGGACTTATTTATCTTTCACTATTAGTTTTGAGGTTAGATACATTTACTTGTATCTAATTTCTTTTTACTTATTGTTTTTGTTTTCTTTTGTTTCAAGTTCTCAGAAACTACATGAGACGAACCAGAAGCTTTGAACTCCGACCGCTTGACCCAGAAATTGAAAGAACCATCAGACAGTTGAGAAGGGAAAGGCGAGAAGGCCAAAAAGCTTTAGTCAACATGGAACCTAAACCTTTGGAAGTTGCACCACCAATACCCATTCGAGACAGAACCATTCTGGTGGTCGACGGCTTCATTTCCTCTATTGTAATTCCTCCGTTACCAGCAAATACGTGTGATATCAAAACATGCATTCAGATGATTCAGCAGTCAGTGCAGTTTGGGGGGAAAGCAACTGAAGATCCTAATACCCACATCAGCAACTTCCTGGAAGTTTGCGGCACTTTCAATTACAACTGAGAAGCTGAAGAAGCAATGAGACTGCGAGTTTTTCCATACTCATTGAAAGACAGAGCTAAAGCTTGGCTACATTCACTACCAGCAGGTTCCATCACAACTTGGAACACTTTAGCCACCAAATTTCTTGCAAAGTACTTTCCACCAGCCAGAACTGGAAAGCTGAGGAATGACATCACATCTTTTGTGCAACAAGACTCGGAAACTCTCTACGAAGCTTGGGAAAGGTACAAAGATTTGCTCCGGAAATGTCCTCACCATGAAATTCCAAAATGGCTTCAAGTCCAAACTTTCTATAATGGACTTTCTGGACTGATGAGAACCATAATTGATGCTGCTGCTGGAGGAGCTTTGATGGCAAAAGGAGAAGATCAAGCCTGGGACTTAATCGAAGAAATGGCCAACAACAATTCCTTGTGGCCAACAGAAAGGAGCATGATTCAAAGAATTGTTGGAATTTATGAAGTTGGAGCCAATACAGCAGACAACGCCAAGCTGGATCAGATATGCAAATTCATGGAGACTCTCACCACTGGATCCAGAAGTTCACCATATGGAGGAGCACCAGAACCAAACCAACTTGAAGAAACAGTGAATTTTGTCAACAATTTCAACAGACATAGGAACAATCTGTTGGGGTTGGTGCTCAGAGCGCCAATCCGCATCGTATTTATGTCTGATTCATGAATACGATCAATTCATTTTTCCATAATATTACTTATTTATGGTTGCACCTTTTGTTTTTATATACGTATTCGATCTGATTACGATTAGATTGAAACTAAATATGGTTTAGTGATATGTATATATTAGACAAAGGCTCGATAATATTGATGAGTGATAAATGTATCACTATTTCCCACTCATTTAACTTAATATTTTGTATAGTTTCTTGAGTTTTGTGAATATTTTGATGTGTTTTGTGTTATTTTGTAGATAAATAAAGTTTCATGACATTCTGGAGGTGATTTGAAGCAAAACTGTGAAATTTGGTGAAATTTGGCAAAAAGGGTATTTTGGTAATTTTGGACGTCCCGACACAAATTTTGGTAATTTTGGGCATTCCGACCCCAAAATAAAGTTTCAAGATATTCTGGAGGTGATTTGGAGCAAAATTGTGAAATTTGGCGAAAAGGGTATTTTGGTAATTTTGGGCATCCCGACACTGAGGGTATTTTAGTAATTTAACCACCATGCCACGTGTCAAAGATTCAACGAGCCGTCATGCCACGTGTCGAAAATTCAGCGATCCAAAAAAAAATAATAATAAAAAAATAAAAATCAGAATAATAATAAAAAAATAAAAATCAGAAAAATAATAATAAAAAATTATATTTTTTTGCCTATAAATAGATTTCGAATTTTTAGTTTCAAATGTACCTCTTCCTCTGAAATCCTTATAAATAAATTGAGAGTTCTTCATATTTTCTTCTTTTATTCAGTTTTATTTACGCTTTGTAGTAGTAATTTTATCCATCCATGAGGGGGTAACGTCTCTATGCTGAGGTAATAAGGTAATTCTTTTACTTTTCTACTTAGATTAATCTCCCTTAAAATATAATATATAAACTATTTAAAATCTGAATTAATAAAAAGATACCGCCATTCTAGGTCGGTTGGTTTAAATTTATATTTATGTTCCGCCTTATGGCTGGTATATTTGAATTTGACTTAATCAGGATACCGCCATTCCGGACGGTTGGTTTAAAATATCACAAGATTATATATTATATTATTGGGAGATATCTAAATAGTATATAGTAGAAGTTATTTCCTTTTACCTTAGCATTTCATTTATTTATTTTAATTACTTTCTGCAATTTCATTTTCTGTCTTTTAAGTTTATATCAGCTTTAGTTATGTGTTGTAACTAAGTTAAATATCTAGGGTTGTGATTAAATCTAATATCACCGGATTTAAAAAGGGTTAGATTATAGTTTGGGTAATTAAAGAGTTATTTGTTGAGTCATAATCTTAATGCTTTTTATTATTGGCCATTAATAAAATTGATTAGATAAAACTTAAAATGAACTAGACATAGAGATTTTAAGTTTAAAGACCTCAGTCTCAACAACCCACGATCTTCCTTAAGGATAGATAACCCTTTAATAGATTTCCTTACAGGATAGACATATACCTGTCACGCGGGGGTAGTCATAATTGGAACTTAACCTTAATGAATCTAGGTAATTTAATTGACATAGACATATGGTTCAATTTGATTATTCTAGGTATTTGTAAATGACCATCGGAAGAGGCTTTTACATAATTTAGTGTTCCAGATTAATAATTCAATAATTTATCCAACTAAGATTTAACTACTTCATCTTTTAATTGATATTAGAAAGATTCACAACCCTAGATCTTTGAGTCTTTTATTTTCCTTAGTATTTTCTTTTGTCTTTTTATCTTTTTATTTATTTAGCAAATCTACAAATCAAATCATTCAAGCAATCAATTCCCTTCTCCCTCAATTAGATATTTGTAAATAAATAGTATCAACAATTAATAACAATAGTAGGAATTAAGTCCTCGTGGGATCGATATTTTTATACTACTTGAACGATACGTGCGCTTGCGTTATACGTGTGTGTTTACGCCGGTCAAATATATATTGCAGTACACAGTTACAAAGGTAGTTTTTAATTGACATTGGGAAGTGTCACTGCTAAATGTATATTATCAAATATAGTTCCTGGTCAAGATTTACTAACACGGGTCGGTTAGTCAAATATGTTGAGACCAGTACATGTCGTATATCGAGACTTGGTCTGATGGTTTATCCCAATGAACCATGAGTCTAGGGAGACTCGTATAGACGTGTAGGTTTTTATAATGGATAAACATTGAACGACTCACCGAAGATTCTTAATGGATGATACACCAACATCAATAAGAATCTTCTCGGGTTGAATAGCATAATGGTCCTTCGACTTGAGATACCATTGTGGATGTATGAGACATCCTCCACACTTAGATGGCAGTCACGTCACCGATCTATCCAGATTAGACCTCCGCCTGTTCGTTGGGTGTGGACAGATCCTCAGGATATCCTGTGTGTGTCAAGATATGATCCGTCAGTTCTGTGTACAGAGCATAGGTAATCCATATGTGATTAGCAATCAGTTAAATCTATGGCCATAGTATACTTCGGAAGTGAGTTCCAAATGTTATTTATAGATTGCTAATAGAAACGTCGACGTGATAATACCTATAGAGATTTGACGTTTACATATATATCTCTGGTATAATCCGGATACCTGTGACGGAGGGATTAAACGTATAAAATGACCTCGACCTGTATGATTCAGCTAGTTTATCTGTGGTCGTCATAATTTACGAGTGGGTAAATTATGGACACGAAATTAGATTTTGTGACGGATATATCTGAATCTAGAGAGTCTCACTAATGAAATATACTCGTAGAGCACTAGGGCGACTTTTATGAATAATGATGATTATTTATAAATCGTTTAAACGTTAAACGAAAAATACATGCAAACGGGCCGAACCGCCATTTCTTAAATAATTTGTATTTGTATTTAATATATGATATTATTAAATACACATTAATAAATTGTCAAATAAAGGTATTTGACATATATCATTTATATATGTATTTGAGATATTTAAAGTAAATATAATACATATATTTGAGATATTTGTATTTAATTAATTGATTAATTATTTAATTGTTAAATAATTAATATAATTAAAATATAAATATCTTACCAAATGATAAAGTTAGGAAATGAGTATAAGTGTAAATTGTTGACTTTATACTTAAAGGAAAAAGGTTGTCAAAATGGTTTTGACTTCTTTAGATATTTGATTAAATTGTTTAAAATGAAAATATCTATTTCCATTTTTCTTTTGTAATTTTCGGCCATGACCTTATTAAATATAAGTGTTATATTTTTTAAGTTGCCATTGTTGACTTGTTTGGAATCATTAAAGTGTAATGATAAAAGCAAAACAAGTTGATAAACCTTTAAATGAAACAAAAGCAAAATATCTAGATATTTTATTTATTTCTCCCTAAATTTCGGTCAAGGCTCATTTTGGAGGAGGTATATATTATTTTGTTTCATTTTTAGGGTTTAATAAGTTCAAATACACAAAATAAACATAACATAAAGTTGAGAGAAAATCTTGAAGGCCAAAGGAGAAAAGGCTTGAAAACTTGGATTTTGTAAGTCTTTCTTTAAACCTTTCAACATGGAAATTATTTCTAACATGCTTGGCATCATTTTTTGTTGCTTTGATGTTATTTCTTCTATTATAGTTTGTGTTTATTTGGTTGAGAACTTGTGTGAAAGATTGATGCATGTAAGTGAGCTTAAACTTGTTTTAAAGCTTACTTTTGATTCTTTGAAATTCAAAGTTGTCATTCTAGAGTTATTAAGCCACTCAGTGGTGACCTAGAATTGTTCTAGAGTTGTTTCAAAGTGGTGAGGCTAGATTGGTGAAGTATTGAATGGATTAAAGTGTTGGATTTTGTAAATTTGGTGAAATTGGACAATTTGATGAAATTGAAAAATTAGGATTCATAACCCACTCGAAATTTGGGGATTTTCATACATGTGATGTATTATGGTATGAATATGATGCATGTAAATTTTTGGGTTGATTGGATTTGATCTTGGAATGTTTTGAACAAAATGGACCAAAATGCAATTACTAGAAAATTTGGGGTGCTCACGGCTATTACTCAAAAATTGGGGATTTGTGTGAAATCTGATTTTGATGCATTAGATGTGTTGAAAAATATTTTAGAAGTGATTTAGAATCATCCAAAATTATATTTGATAATTTTTGGGCTAAAATAATCAATTTACAAAGTTTTGGGGCAATTCGGTAATTACTAAGAAATTTGATCTCTTGTGTTTTTTTTTCATAATTTGATAATTGGATAATTAAATAAATAAGTTTATTTAATTGATCCGAGAAAAATTTTGAAATCGAAAAATTTTGATTTTCCGCGTTTCTGCTGCGTTACCGACATTCCCCCTTAAAATCCATACAAAATGGTATTAGAGCGAGTCTGATTCTTGGCCCCTTGATATGATTGGCCCTTTAAATCTAATTTTTATTCTTATCTTTACTTGATACATGCATGCTTTCATTTAATTTGATTAAATTTAAAGTGTATGACACTTTATGAAATATCCCTACTTAATAAGGTTTTAAAGTAACTAGTATTTGGAATACTTGTTTCTTGGTCCGTCTTGTCAATACGGTTTATGAATATTTTTCCGTGACTACATCCGAGACCGTGCCTCTGCTGTGAGGGTGTAGCCGATATAGATTTATTTATGTCAGATGTATATAAGATACTAGATAAATTCAAGCAAAAGCGGAATCATAAACGTGCCCTAGCTGTCAGGGTTACGCAAGTAGCTTGAGTTTATCATTGACGAGTTTAAACTTGGTACGTCTCCTTGTGGGCCTGCCTTAGTAGTCACAACGAGAAACGACCAGGACCGGAAACCAGAAGTCACTAGTGAGTGATTGACAAATGAGTTGTCTACCTGATGAATATACATAGGCGAGACCGTGCCTCTGCTGTGAGCTAAAATATATTCATAGGGTCCTCTTCCTATTATGGAATTCGATTTAATTATTGAATTCTCATTTTTTCCGTTGGGGATTACGGTATTACGTAAAATAATGGGAGGCACTTCTAAGTTTAAAATATTCCATAACTTAGGCAGTGTGTATTATTATGGAAGTTGTCGCTTGTTTGTTTCCTTATTCTATTGTTTTTATAGAATTGAACTTTTATTCACTACACACATATTTTGATATGTTATCTGACTTGACTCTTGGTTGCAGTTATTCTAGAATAGGTTCTAGATACTAATAGACTAGGATATTATTAGATTGGTCTAAACCATCAGGAACTGTTGTTCCGATTTTCTTGTAAAATCATGATGGTTAGTGACTTAGTTTCTAAGTCATGATAAATCATCTAGATATATATCCCTTTTAGGATATAATACTTTAGAGAGAATAGTTTCTTGTGCGGTAAGAATTGACTTGAATTAGTTCATGTCTCGAGATTCTTGACTGGCATTAAGAAAACCCCATTAGGTATTTGTTTATCTAGTAATGGCGTTTCTTAGCTTTAATGACCTTTAGAGGCAATGTGTCTGACACAATTTGCTAATCAATTATTTGCAATTGTTGTGAATAGTTGAATGCAAATAGTAAAGCTAAAGAAAGGAGATGCGTATAGTTGTGTATAGAAAATATCGATTTTCATAATACTACAACTATATGTATTGGATATTAGATCTCCCGTCTAGTTATTTAAAATATTAGTTAATGACTGTTTTGATATTTGATATCAGAACTTGCAACTATTGGATAGTTACTTGTTCTTTATAACCAATTGTTATATATTTTAAATATAACTAGTAGTGTCATTGGCGTAGAGATAAACATTAAGAAAAATTATTCGGTAAAATAAATAATTTAGAACGGTGCTTTATGAGATTTTATCACTTAAGCATTGGATGCTTATTCCGTATGGTAAAGGATGGTTTGATATGAGATCACACCACATATCCTTATCCATTTAATGAATATTGTATTCGGGAAGGTGATTAAAATCTCGTTTAACCAATGATTTGTCATTGGACCACCAGATTTATTAAACTGATACATTAGATATATGTAGTTTAATGAATTGTAATTGCTTAAGGTAGTTTTCTTTACTTCGTAACTTAGTTTATGAATTGTCATAACTTAGTTATGTGTTTCTGAAGGAACACATATTGAATATCTTGAAAGTATCAAGAACTTTCAATCTGTTCTGATGAAACATAGATTGAACATTTTTGACTTGTTCAAATATATTCAATCTGAAGTTTTTTGAGAACTCTGTCCTTAAAATTCATTACATGTCTTTGAACTGTTCAAAGATCTTTGATACGATCAAACATATGAATTTAAAGCAATTAGTTCTAAGGTTATTCAGTGAATATGATTCTTATTCAATATTATTCTTCCACGATTCCATCTTGATGGAATTGAGTAGTGGGAGAAGTCGAATTTTATATGATTTGATTCATTTGATATTGAATGTTATCGAATTAGTTTCAATACTCTTGGGGATATGCTCCAGTAACACTAGTTCATATTTTTAATTTAGGTTCCATTAATTTCTATAGTTACATATATGATATGTATAGGTAGAAAATCTGAATCTTGAAAAGTTTGAGATTTGAATCTTTCTTTTATATAATAGTTATATAATGGAAATTACTTACACCTTGGAGGTATAAGTAAAAGTTTATCATTTATTCTATTTTAAAGAATATTGTATTCTATTTGGTAGAATATCTTTCCTACGATCCTAAGTAATAAAATTGTTTTATTACTTGGTGTGTAACATCAGATGTTAACCATTTTAAAAAAGACTTGACTTATTGAAGTCAAATGTGAGAATGATAAATTATAAATGGAACTACGTAATTAATAAGATGAAACAACCCTTATACATCTTCCGTACAAGTACAATAGGATAACATAATCATTTATGAGTATTTGATACTTAATGGTTCTATTGTTTTCTTACCGAAGAAAATTATCCTATAACTTATAATGGAAGCGATATTTAATATCAATTTTGGAAGTTCATCATTGAACCATAGATATAAGATTGTTCATAGCTTACTACGATCAAGTTTTGAACTTGATTAAGCTTTAATTATGAATCAATTCATGATTTGTGCTAATTGTTTGCGCAGCAAAAGCAGTGCGAGCTTATTAAAGGTTTGACCTTTATAGTATGACAGTGAGAAAAGTTATACTCAGTAATCTATTGTAGATTCAAAGAAAACTTATCTCTAGTCACGCTAATTGAACAATTAAAGATATATTGGTTAATGTTGATATTAAACTGTACATTTTAGCTCAAGAATGAAAAGTGGCGATTTTTAATGACTTATTCAGATAAGAGATCAGTTGTGATTTCTTTGTTTGAAGAGTTCATTCTGGAATGGCCCTAGAGTTTGTGTTCTGCTGAGATCTCAGTTTAGTGTGCTAGCTTATAGAGCCTATTGTAGACTCGGATAAGTCTTCCGGAAATTCCGTGTTCTCTATTTTTGATATTAGTCAGATTATCTGATCTTGTCAATGTATAGAGAATACATATGTGATTGAAGGGTTAGTGGGAGCGTACAAATTACTTTCTAGTGTTATATATCCTAACAACATTATCATTATTATAGTAATAATGAGATGTTTGTAAGGTAAAAGGTTTACCTAAGTCTTCTTTACTCCGTGAAAGCAGTGGGAGTAGTCTCTGTTATATACGATATAAAGTTTTATATATAAGATATAAGACTAAGAGACTTGTGAGATACTTCTATTAGTCGTACATTAGATATGATCTAATAAATGACATAACTAGGCTATCTGTATGATAGTTAGTATAACTGTTTGACAGTTAATGTGTGTCTTGTATGTAGTATTTATCTTTCGTAAATGATGATTCCTTTTTCGAAAGAGATATTGATTAGAATGTCTAATCAATCTTATGTATCATTTGATGATGACATAATGAATACTTTATTATGTGCGATTAAAGATATCGATTTAATCGTAATTGTTACGAGTTATTTTGATATCCTATAGACCATAGGATGAATCTTGAAACATGTTCTTTGTGATCTTTGAGATATTAAGAACGAGTTTCTAATTCATGGAGAATACAGTCTGCAACCATTAGGGTCATATTAGTTTTGAAACTAATTATGACGTTAGACAGTCTACGTCATAAAGAGTCAGAAAAGATGCAGTGGGAGTGTCACAGAGGATTCTATTTTGTGAGTGGAATTAGATGCAACTTATGAAGTATTGACTTATGAAGTTGCATAGTGACCTGATAAATTAGAAATTTTGTATTGCTATTGTGCTTGCTTTTTCATCATAGTATTTTGGATTTGATCCCTAAATACTTGGACAACTCAGTAGCTGTAGCACAATACTGATGTAACTTCAGAGTCATATTAATGTATAATTTAGATTCTACAAAATATGAATGATGCTGGCTATGGGAAACGATGGAGTTTGTTTGACAAACTCAATATGTTATAGCGGACTTACTTCTTGTTGCCTACCTCTTAAGTGCTAGGTGAACTTTTGAGAGCCAAGAGTATACGATACACATTGAGATGTGTATATGATACCGTGGATTGGCACAAGAGCAAGTGGGAGAAATTGTTGGGGTTGGTGCTCAGAGCGCCAATCCGCATCGTATTTATGTATTATTCATGAATACGATCAATTCATTTTTCCATAATATTACTTATTTATGGTTGCACCTCTTGTTTTTATATACGTATTCGATCTGATTACGATTAGATTGAAACTAAATATGGTTTAGTGATATGTATATATTAGACAAAGGCCCGATAATATATATTACAGTACACAGTTACAAAGGTAGTTTGTAATTGATATTAGGAAGTGTCACTGCTAAATGTATATTATCAAATATAGTTCCTGGTCAAGATTTACTAACACGGGTCGGTTAGTCAAATCTGTTGAGACCAGTACATGTCATATATCGAGACTTGGTCTGATGGTTTATCCCAATGAACCATGAGTCTAGGACGACTCGTATAGACGTGTAGGTGTTTATAATGGATAAACATTGAACGACTCACCGAAGATTCTTAATGGATGGTACACCAACGTCAATAAGAATCTTCTCGGGTTGAGTAACATAATGGTCCTTCGACTTGAGATACCACTGTGGATGTATGAGACATCCTCCACACTTAGATGGCAGTCACATCACCGATCTATTCAGATCAGACCTCCGCCTGTTCGTTGGGTGTGGACCGATCCTCGGGATATCCTGTGTGGTCAAGATAGGATCCGTCAGTTCTGTGTACATAGCATAGGTAGTCCATATGTGATTAGAAATAAGTTAAATCTATGGCCATAATATACTTCAGAAGTGAGTTCCGAATGTTATTTATAGATTGCTAATAGAAACGTCGACGAGATAATACCTATAGAGATTTGACGTCTACATCTATATCTCTGGTATAATCCGGATACCTGTGACGGAGGGATTAAACGTATGCAATGACCTCGACCTGTATGATTCAGCTAGTTTATCCTTGGTCATCATAATTTACGGGTGGGTAAATTATGGACACAAAATTAGATTTTGTGAAGGATATACCTGAATCTAGAGAGTCTCACTAATGAAATATACTCGAAGAGCACTAGGACGACTTTTATGAATAATGATGATTATTTATAAATCGTTTAAACGTTAAACGAAAAATACATGCAAACGGGCCAAATCGTAATTTCCTAATTAATGTGTATTTGTATTTAATATATGATATTATTAAATACACATTAATAAATTGTCAAATAAAGGTATTTGACATATATCATTTATATATGTATATTTGAAATATTTAAAGTAAATATAATACATATATTTGAGATATTTGTATTTAATTAATTGATTAATTATTTAATTGTTAAATAATTAATATAATTAAAATATAAATATCTTACCAAATGATAAAGTTATGAAATGATTATAAGTGTAAATTGTTGACTTTATACTTAAAGGAAAAGGTTGTCAAAATGGTTTTGACTTCTTTAGATATTTGATTAAATTGTTTAAAATGAAAATATCTATTTCCATTTTTTCTTTTGTAATTTTCGGCCATGACCTTATTAAATATAAGTGTTATATTTTTTAAGTTGTCATTGTTGACTTGTTTGGAATCATTAAAGTGTAATGATAAAAGCAAAACAAGTTGATAAACCTTTAAATGAAACAAAAGTAAAATATCTAGATATTTTATTTATTTCTCCCTAAATTTCGGCCAAGGCTCATTTTGGAGGAGGTATATATTATTTTGTTTCATTTTTAGGGTTTAAGAAGTTCAAATACACAAAATAAATATAAAATAAAGTTGAGAGAAAAGCTTGAAGGCCAAAGGAGAAAAGGCTTGAAAACTTGGATTTTGTAAGTCTTTCTTTAAAGCTTTCAACATGGAAATTATTTATAACATGCTTGGCATAATTTTTTGTTGCTTTGATGTTCTCTCTTCTATTATATTTTGTGTTTATTTGGTTGAGAACTTGTGTGAAAGATTGATGCATGTAAGTGAGCTTAAACTTGTTTTAAAGCTTACTTTTGATTCTTTGAAAATCAAAGTTGCCATTATAGAGTTAGAAGCCACTCCTTAGTGACCTATAATTTTTCTAGAGTTGTTTCAAAGTGGTGAGGCTAGATTGGTGAAGTATTGAATGGATTAAAGTGTTGGATTTTGTAAATTTGGTGAAATTGGACAATTTGGGTTCATAGCCCACTCCAAATTTGGGGCTTTTCATATATGTGATGTATTATGGTATGAATATAATGCATGTAAATTTTTAGGTTTATTGGATTTGATCTTGGCATGTTTTGAACAAAATGGACCAAAATGCAATCACTTGAAAATTTGGGGTGCTCACGGCTATTACTCAAAAATTGGGGATTTGTGTGAAATCTGATTTTGATGCATTAGATGTGTTGAAAAACATTTAGAAATAATTTAGAATCATCCAAAATTATATTTGATAATTTTTGGGCTAAAATAATCAATTTACAAAGTTTTAGGGCAATTCGGTAATTACCAAGAAAATTTGATCTCTTGTGTATTTTTTCAGAATTTGATAATTGGATAATTAAATAAATAAGTTTATTTAATTGATCCGACAAAAATTTTGAAATCGAAAAATTTTGATTTTCCGCGTTTCCGCTGCGTTACCGACATTCCCCCTTAAAACCCATACACAATCCATATTCCAACACCTAAAACCCAGGGTATAGGAATCATCCAAATTTCTCATGGAGCAATAATTCAGGACAAAAGAATTATCCACCACCCGGATTCCAACAGCAACAGAACAAAGTCCAGGAGCAGGCAAATGAACCAGGAATAGCGGAAGTGCTGACTCAGTTAAAAAAAATATGATGATATGTTTCAGGGCCAATCTACTTCCATTAAAGCACTAGAGAATCAAATTGGACAACTGGCCAATGCTCAGAGTTACAGACCGCCAGGGAATCTTCCCAGCAACACAGAACCAAATCCAATGAACATTGGGAAGGAGAAATGTCATGCCATCATATTAAAAAGCGGTACTGAAATCAACAAAGATGTTGGAGTCAAGGCATCTACTGAGGAAGTTCCTAAAGAAAGCAGTGAAGTAGTTCCACAGATGGAGGAAAAAGAAGCAAAGGAAAAAGATCAAATCACTCCACCTCCACATTTTCCACAGCGTCTTCAGAAAAATAAACTGGACAAGCAATTTGCTCTATTCTTGGAAATTTTCAAATAGCTGCACATCAACATCTCATTTGCAGAAGCCTTGGAACAAATGCCCAGCTATGTCAAATTCATGAAAGACATTCTTTCACAAAAATGAAGATTAGGAGATTACGAGACAGTAGCATTATCAGAGCGTTATCATTCAGAGGAAGCTTCCCCCAAAATTGAAAGATCCTGGCAGTTTTACCATTCCTTGCATCATAGGAGAGCATAACTTCGGTAGGGCTTTATGTGATCTAGGTGCAAGTGTTAACTTGATGCCTTTTTCTATTTTCAGCAAATTACAGATTAGAGAAACAATGTCCACATCAGTCTCCCTGCAACTTGCTGATAGAACGCTCGTATTTTCGAGAGGTGTAGTTAAGGATGTGCTGGTCAAAGTTGACAAATTCATTTTCCCAGCATATTTTATTGTCCTTGATATGGAGGAAGACGAAGAAGTGCCGATTATCCTCGGAAGACCATTCTTGGCTACAGGTCGAACCATTATTGATGTACAAAAAGGAGAACTAACCATGAGGTTACATGACCAAGAAGTAACATTCAATGTTTTTAAAGCCATGAATTTCCCAGATGATGAAAAGAATTCCTCCTCTGTTGAAGTGTCATTGTGAAATGATTGGTACTCGAAGGCTTCATCAGTGTCATTTGAAACTGGTTCTTGAGGTATGTAGTTCTGGTTTTCTGTGAATTGTCTCATTTGATTTGTCATCCTCTGAATAGATGTTGATTGTCTCTGAATACTTTCGAGTTGATTCTGATATGTTTCAAGCATTGTATCCAACTTTTCGTCTTGTTTCTTGAATAAATCTTTGAGCATGTCAACCAATTGTTCTTCCTTTGATGGTTCTGGTTCTTGATGAAGATCATTGTAGGTAGGTGGTGGATAAGATGGAAAATGTGGTTCTGTGAAATGTGATGGCTCTTCATACCATGAAGGATCTTGATAGCTCTGCCACTCTTAATGGTAGTTGTACTCACAATGATCTCTCGAATGGTTACCATTACATATGTCACATCTCCCCATTGCGTCTTGTTGAGCAAATGTGGTATTGCTTGGTTCTGGTATCCAGTTATAATTGTTGGGCTGGACAACAGGCCTCAGAAAACTGGACTGTTGCTCCCATATTTGGGGTGTATCTCCTAATAAAGCTCGTGATATCTCAATCTCCCAATAATGTTCCATTTTTCAATCACCTGAAAACAAAAGAAAGAAATACAAATTACATATAAAAATAAAGAAAATTAGATACAAGTAAATTAGATAGCTTCAAAATTAATAACTCAAGAAAAATAAGTCCCCAGCAACGGCGCCAAAAACTTGACCGGCGTAAACACACATGTATAACGCAAGCGCACGTATCGTTCAAGTAGTATAAAAATATTGATCCCACGAGGACTTAATTTATACTGTTGTTATTAATTATTGATACTATTTATTTACAAGTATCTAATTATAGAGAGAATGGAATCGATTGCTTTTGGTTGGTTGAATGTGGATTTTGCTAAATAAAATAAAAACAGACTCAAAAGAAAATACTAAGGAAAATAAGAAAAGACTCAAAGATATAGGGTTGTGACTCCACACAATATTATTATAAAGATGAATTGATTCTCTTATATATGTATAATAAATCAGTTTGCTAACCTGGAACACAAAAATATGCAAAAGCCTCTGTCGATGGTCAGACGCAAATACCCAGTATAACCCAATTGAACCATATGTCTATGTCAACCAAATTACCTGGATTCATTAAGATCAAGTTCCAATTGTGGCTACCCCCGCCCGACAAGTATATGTCTATCATGTAAGGAAATCTATTAAAGGGTTATCTATCCTCAAGGAAGATCGAGGGCTATTGAATCTAAGGCTGAAACCTAAAATCTCTATGTCTAGTTCATTTTAAGTTCATCACATCAATCTTATTGGTGATCAGACAACAAGAAGCATTAAGCTTAAGACTCAATAAACAAACTAAAGAATTACGTTTAAAAAGAAAATCAATTATTAAGTGTGAATATTGTGTTTCATCACTTCCCTAGAATAAAATAAAATGTTGGGGGTTAGAGGATCCACTTTTAGAAATCTCAAATTATTATAATATGGAAATTGCCAGTATTATCCAATTAAGTTGAACCAGCCATAAATGCGATGTTATTATTTATCCATAAACCAGCCATATAGGCGGTAATTATCTGTCACCTAAAGACCAGCCATATAGGCGGTGTCACATTATGTTACATAATTAAAACCAGCCATTAAGGCGGATTCAACTTTTAATTCAAATTATTAAATCACAATTTCCATATTATAATTGAAGTGAGATTAATCTACCTTTACTATTTATAATTTAGAAATCTCCCTTATTATAATATATAAATTGCGTGATAATTACCAACCAGCCATATAGGCGGTATCCTGATTAAGTCAAATTAATAATTAATTACCAACCGACCAACCAGGCGGTATCCTCATTAAGTCAGGTTAAAACCAGTTTAAAAATAATTACCATCCGACCAATATAGCGGTATCCTTATTAAGTCAGGTTTTAAATAATTTATATTTTATAATAAAGGGAGATTAATCTAAATTATAAAAGTAAAAAGTTTCACCTTTACCCCAGCAGTAAATTAACTACTGAACATAAAAGAAGAAAAATAAAATAAAATAAAATTTTATTACAAAAATTAAAAGTGCATAATTAAAAATACTAAAAGTAAAAATGCTAAATTAAAATTACAAAAACTTAAACACACAAGATGCAATCCTTAGAGTCCTTACAAAACTCAAGGAAGACATGATTTGAATTCTGACATCGAGCTGAATTTATAGGCGCGGATAGGCCTCCAGCGTCGCGACGCCAGTGCTTTTTGGCGTGGCATGCTAAAATGATGACACGTGGCGATTCTGGATAAGGTGATAAGGTGACACGTGGCAAGGTGGTTGGGATCTCAATTATTGTGACACGTGGCGGCTTCTGATTGGCTGATTTCAGATTCTTATCCGCCACATGTCATTCGGATAATTGAATCAATAATTGGTGCTGACGTGGCGATTGTGACTGTCGGTACCATAGAATTGCGACACGCGGCACGCTGTGATTGGTTGATGATGATGTGGCGATGACGTGGCATGTTGACTCGGTCAACCGGTGATGTGGACGATGACGTGGCTGACAGGTGGAGTGACACGTGGCGATGGCGACTGTCGGCACCGTAGGATGATGACACGTGGCATGTCGCACGTTAGCAGATCGGCTGTGATGGTGACACGTGGCACGGCGCACATTAGCAAAGTCAAATTTACTCAGATTCTGACTTGTGGACCCGGCGCAAGTTAGCACTGTTCGGCGCACGTTAGGCGTCGCGGCGCCATAGGCTTGCGCGTCGCGACGCGCAGAATTATGAAAATGCCCTTTTGTCCAATTTTCACTGTTTTGGTCCAAATCACCTCCAGTTTATTTATCTACAAAATAACACAAAACACATCAAAATATTCACAAAACTCAAGAAACTATACAAAATATTAAGTTAAATGAGTGGGAAATAGTGATATAATTACCATTTATCAGTTGTATAATATGTGTTAATGTTGGTTTTGATGTAAAAATTGGATTTTATATGTATTGAAGTGTTTGGAGAAAATTGGAAGTGTTTATAATTGAATTAAAGGTAAAAATGATCTCAACCAACATTTTACATAAGGCAGCTTCGCGACAATGATTTCTCGCGTCGCGACACTCAACTCTCAGAGCTGATGGTGTCGCGACGCTAACCCTTGGGCGTTACGACGTCAAGCTCTCGCAGATTGGGCATTGCGACTCCCAAACCTGCACGTCGTGACGCGCCGAGAGATGTTGTCCATGAGCGCTAAACTTCATTTTCTCTGTTCTGGAGTTTTCGGACTCCGATTTGGTCCCCGTTTTTTCCCATTGACTCGTAACGAAATATAGTATTCTATAAAATAATTTAAAAATACATGCATGCTTGATATCAAAGGGTTAGACCCACTTCCACTGTACGAGGTACCGATTCGACCTTAGAGGTCCCACAACCGCCCCAACAATATGAACAAGCACTTGGATAGACATCATGTCGTTGAAATTGGACCTGATACAACACAAATTCAAATGAGTAGGTACGCTTCATATAGTAAAGGTACGGGTTCTTTATATTTATTTAAATATTTTGATGCTAAAAATAGAGAAGAATTTACTAAATTTACTTATATGAGACATCTTTCTTCAAGTTTTGGTGAAAAATTACATTTACTAATTATTTTCGAAATGTTTTAAATCCCACTGCTTGTAAAATATTTAGAAATACAACAAAATGATAAATTTTTAAATTATACAAATATAGAAAAATTATTTTAAATGAAATATTTAAATATATTAAATGTCTTCTTTCTATTTGTTCTGATATTTGGAGTGATCATTGACAAACAAACTCATACAATTTGATTGATGCATATGAAACATACAAAAACGACTTATTATATTTAGAGTTAATAGACAAATGAATGGTCATTTACAAGGGTCTCTTCACAAAATAAAAAAAATAAAAAAATAAAAAAAATAAATCACATACCAACTACAAAAGAGTCCTTATATACTTTATTTTGTCAAAATATTAGATTAAATTCCTGATTCCGTCATTACTTCCGGTCTCTCATACATACGATGGAATACAACTGTCGTCCACGGAGCTAAGATGACACACCTTTCCATTTTGATACTTCTTCTTGCTGCTGTTGCTTCCTCCGCAAGTAATCGAAACCTCACATCCAAAAGCATTTCCAAAACATGAAAACAATCCTCCACCGTCCGTTCTCCGCCGTGCACGTCCCCCTTGCTTGCTATTGGCTCTCATTTTCGAGCTATCGTATATCGGCGTCGCCTCCGTCCGCCACCTCTCAATCTTTGATTTCACACCTTCTTCGCCTTCCTCATTCGCCTTCCACTCAATCAACCCATCTCCTCCTCCTCCTCCCGCCAGCGTCTTTGGCGTCTTATACAGCCCTTTAGCTATCGCCGCAGCCACCACCGAAGCCGAGGGTCCCACATCCGATACTACGGAACCATTACATATTGATCCAGCTACAATAGACCCGCCAGGTGTTTGATTATTATTATTATTATGTTTTGAATAATCCCTGCTTGTTAAATCTGTCTTATCACTTGAAGAACGACGTAGTTTCTCATTCGAATTATCTTTAGCCTTAACTTTCTCAAGTTCTTGATCATCCTTCGTTTGCCTATTAATTTTTCCTTTCATTATGAAATCATTATTAGTAATACCATTTGATACCTCGCTAAAATCTCCACCAGCTGCACATAGCTCAGCGAAAAGCGGCATGCTACGCATTTTATTATCTAGTAGCGTGATGCCCAAGTTAACGATCCCCTGAGGCCTGCCTGAGGGGCGGCGGACCTGAAGCTCGACGTAACTAGTACATGAAGAACTATGACTATGAGTGAGGCTACCGAAGAGGTGGCTGATGAACAAGCAGGCGGAGCCAATTAGGGCATCTTTTAGCCACGCGGTTGCGTAGATGTCGATCATTATAGAGGAATCTTCATCCGCAAGAAACCTGTCATGAACCCTAAAAACGAATTTCTCGTTCCAGCTAGGGTTATTGAGGCCGTCTTGATCAACCAAAGTAGTAAGTTTCCGTTCAGGATCAACCCATGCAACGGAATAAGTCTTCATGCTTCTAGAAACAAGAGCGAGGTCGCGGGCGGATAAAATGCTAATCTCAAGAACACGCGGAGGAGGAACCATAATTAATTAATTAATGTTCAGGATTGAGTGCTGAGCAAATTGTTTTGTATTAATTGATAATCGATAGCTATATGCATGCTGGCCGCTGAGGTGGTGGGAGACGGCCAAAATGAACATCTATAAATCAATGCCAACAAATGATAACCTGAACAAAGGGAAATTATTTGGAAAGCTTGGCGAAATGTAAGGGGGATTTGTTATATTTGAGACCTCTCCTCCACCCTTTCTTTTTTAAGTTAATTAATTTTTGTATATTATGATTTTTCAACAGTCTGTATTTTAACCTCTCCATTATTTTATTTATATTTTTTTTTGTTAGTAAAAAACAAAACAAAACTGAAATGCATAAGCTTGAAGCTGAAAAAACAATAACACAGATACGATGCTAAGAAAGCAATTTATAACCATAACAGATCTCAACTTCTTATAGTTTATTTTTGGGATTCTTAATTTGGTATGTTTTAAGTACCTCATCAAATAAAATCATGAAGAAATGTGTTACTAAAGGATGATAGAACAGTATAAAATTGGACACAAAGTACTAGTATTTGTATTGAAATTATTTTTTAACAACAAAATATTATTATTTTGTGATTAATTTTAATCATCATTTTATCACCGTTTAGTTTGTTTATCTTTTTCTAAATGCTTCGAGTCTTCACATGGGCATAGCGTGGGATGATTCCAATTCTGGTCATATTTGATGGATCCACATCAACAAGAGACCTTCCTTCAAATAAGTAATTTTTTGATACAACGGATATATGGGTGACATATTACCATTAATTAATAAACATATGACATGCATATCTATATCAAATATAACTATCATTTATTTGGTAATTTTTTAATATTTTTACACCCGAGGCAAAAATATTACTAGACACATGAGTGACGTGATATTACTATTGTAATATAGATTTTTTCCTTCCTAACATTCCTATATGTAAGCAGTTCTTGTTTGGAAATTGAGATACTTCTAGTCTGGTGAGCTGCCAAATTCTCTCAGAGATTTGAGAAATGGTGAGATGCCTTCTACTCAATTTTCTCCATATCCAGCTATCCTTGCATCTTTGATCAGTAACTCTTGGATCTGGATTTAATATGAAAAATTGAATACATATATGTGACGTATTAATCAATAATTTTCTCTCTATATTATTATTGATTAATTTCAAATTTAATATATATTTACCAAAATATTAATAAACAGACATACTACATCTGTACTTCAATATCACACAAGTCTTTCTCGATAACCATATGCTTTCATTTGATACACAAATTTAACAGCCTCAACATATAAAAGCCATTACGTTTATAACACATGAACATGGCATTCCAAGGCGCAATATTTTTATTATCAACTATCAATTTCAAAGAGACTGTTTTCCATGAACCACTGTATAAAGTGTCATTCATGCAATAAAAAAATGATGACTCAGCACACGGGTTTCTCACATTATGGTAGAGGATTAAATATATACACAGTCTTATCTTTGTTTTACTACAAAACGACTGTTTTCGCGACAAAAAAAAAAAGAAAAAGAAAAAAAATGGAAAGAAAGAAAGAAAGAAGAAAAACAAGTTCTTCGCAGACATAATAAATAGGGACAACTTTAAAATAAATAGGGACTCAGCAGCACTGTTACTGCAATGGCGGATCTCTCTGTCTAATACACTGCTGCTGACTAACTTCCTTCTTACTATATATTGACTTGTCAGTTAGAACTGTTCCATGAATTTCATCATCCAATTCCAGTCTAACAAATCATTGCTCATGCATCTTCACTGTCTTTATCAGTTACTACTCGTTCAATGTGGATGCATCAGCACATAATGAGCTGTGGACAGATGCATTAGGCCCGGAATCCTCATGTTCAATCTCCAGCATTGTTGGATAATTGGGCGATTTGAAATGAAGTGATTGCAAGAAGTTGAAATAGGCATATTTGATATCAAATTGCATGTCATACCCTGCCAATGCCATAAATGCGATAGATTATGCCTTACATCTTATGTTATATAAATTTTAAACTAACAAGGACACAAAATCAAAGGATGCCTTACAATAGTTTAAGGCAATAGTATATCCATTGTCATCTGGGCTCTGTCTAACGTGATGAAACCACATGCTTGGCCTGCATTTACTCCACCAGATTCACCTCAGAGTTACGATCTGCTTTTCAAAACAAATTAATCTAAAAACCAGTCACTTTTTCCACTCTACTTTACTTCTAATATTTAACCAATAATCCACGCTGCCATTACTACCATTTGTTTCAACAAAAAGTATTTCATAGCTATTCCAAGAACATCTACAGTTATTAGGGCGTTGTGGCGATTTGCTCTCAAAGGAGTTGTGATTATAACAGAAACTTTTTATTATTAACTAGTACTAGCCATATTATTCAGACAGAAATGGATAACAATCTAAGAAACTTCTATTGACGGTTACATAGAGAAAATTCCAAATATGACTATGGAACAACTTGAGTCAAGGAAAGCAACTTCTCAATTAGGTAATATGTTAAACCAATAAAACAGAAGAATATATTATTAAATCTCTGGCTGTGATAACAAAGTCATCCAATAAAGCAAAGTTAACAATAGGTATTATTTAAAACAAGGGAAACTGTCACTTGTCCAGCTAAGGTTAACCTCTTGTTCAAAAATACACCAACGTTTCAAAACGTTCCGTTAAGGCATTAACTTCTTGAAGATCTGTTAGGAAGTATTTAAAAATAGACCATTATGAATTTAGAAGTATATTATAACGTTAAAAAAAATTATCCCTGGCCATTAGTGTTCCGTCATTTTTTGAAACTTTGGTATTTTCGCACAAGAGGTAAAACTAAGGTGGATGAATGATAATGTCCCTTAAAACAACCAAAAGTCTAGGAACCTATACATGTAAATATGTAATCATAAGCACCAAATGAAGAAAGATATTAATGTAGCCATTTATTTAAACTTCACAATAGCTTCATATAGATTACGTTGAAGTTATTTAAATGATGTATGGTTTGAGTCAGTGTACCCAAATAAATTAAATTGTTTTCTATAAACTCCAAAGAGAGTGCAGAAAATGTCAGCAGTGACTTCAAGAAAACCTAATTTCTTCGAATGAGAAGTCTGCTTAAGTTAGCATTTAAATTAAAGCAACCAAATTACAAAAGTAAAGTTCAAACATTACAGTATTTATTGTTTGTCCACATTTTTGCACTATCCTAAATTGAAGCTTTATTCTTTTTCAAAATGTCTGGAACCAGCAAAAAAGTTTATGCCTTGGAGTGGTGAAAGAAGGATATACTAAAGAAGTTACCTCACATCACAGAGGCCTATTGCTCGTACAACTCTTACACATGGTTTTTTTCCAGTGGGTCAATGTTTGTAACCCTGCATAACCCCCTTTGCAATGGAATCACGAAAATGCTATATCTATGTACTGGACTGACTGACTTGTTACTGTATCTAAATATAAGAGAATTTTCAAACTCCACAGAACTTTCTTGAAATATATAAATATAGCATCATCCGCTAAAGTTTGTCTTTCTATATAACTGATACATGAAATGGATACTTAAAAGCATCTATTTTTTTTGGAATTTTGACAGTTATTACCAAAAAATGCCACTCCACCCACCCAAGCACAAACAGAAATCAAACTTAATCCTCCCCAAGCTTGGTGTGAGGATGATTGATATCTAGACCTTTTGTTCCATTGCAAGATATATAACCAATAAGGGCATCTCCTCAGGGACACTTAAATACATTTGATTACGGCTTAAGTTTAAAAATTTTATTTAATTTGCATTCTCTGTATTGTCATTTCCTTGAAAAGGCCTTTTAGATTAGAATAATTACAGCTTAAAGACATACTTGGAAGTCTGAAATGTAAAGCAAGAACTGCAATATATATATATATATATAAACTAATGGGATAGGTAAGAATCTTACAAGTAGAGAATCTCTCCAGCATTGACAGTACATTCAAACGGCGTAGGCCCGTTAAAATACAATGGGAATTTAGCCATTTCACTCTGTCTAGTCGCGGGAGATGGATAAGGATTCACACTACACCAAGGCACATATTTCACCGGCTCCTCCAGTTCCAAAGTAAACTGTCCCACATCCTACATTACAATTCGCGACTCCACATCATTCACATTATTCAAAATCAACAAGATGATTAAGCAAAAATAAAGAAACGAATCAGACATTTTCTTTGGAATAGGAGTAATGAGCAGCAGGATACTGACGAATGTACATTCGATGAACATCAGTAGGAGGAAGCAAAAGAAAATGCTTCTGCCCAGAAACGACAGCGTAAAGATTCTCATAATGATCCTTATGAAACGAAGTTTCCGAAAATTGATTCCCAATCCAAAGATTCACAGCCTCAGGATAACACCCAAGTGCTTCAGTAGCCCAAGCTACATGCTCATCACAATCAGAACCCAAAACCGAATACTCAGACCGAAAGCAATCGTTCTGCTGCTGCAAGTACGCCACCACGCCGCCGCCTCCGTCACGCGAATTCGACACCAGCTCCAGCGCCTCATCAAACGGAAGACGCTCCACGTGGGCAGAGGCGAAACACAAGGAATTTTCCTCAGATGGGTGGGCGACGAGTGAGTCGGCGCGGCCGTTGGGCGAGAGGTGGACGGAGACTGGAGGTGATGAGCTGAGGGTTTCGGAAAGATACGTAGGGTGGGCCCATAGTGAAAAAGCCGGCCACCGGAGATGGTGGCTGGCGTTTCTAATGATGCAGGGTTTGTTTTGGGAGACGTAGTCTCTGAGAAACTGGAGCGGCGTTGGTGGTGACTCGAGACGTTCGATGCTTGAGCTGCTACCCAAGCTTAGCTCCCTCACTTCATCCCACAGTTTCTTTATTTCTTTCATGGCTTCTGCTGCTGCTTCTCTTTCGTTGATTTGAATTTTGAGGGTTTTAAAAATTTAATTCCGGGTTTCGAGTAAACCGGCATCCCGGTTTCGAGTGAACCGGAAATTCAGTTGGCCTTCTTTTATTTAGTTAGTTGACATTTTAATTAATATAATATCAATACCTATTTTTAAATTCATTTGTAATCTATCAGTAATTATCTAGGAGACTGATGATAGAAAATTTTGAATTTTGATTGAAATTCAAGATTTCGAAATTCGAGATGATTTTTTATTATAAATCTATATATAAGTCGAAATTAAAATTGATAAATCTCAATCTATACGATCGATTATCAACTCTAATGGTTATCGAGACGGAGTATTGCTAAATGAATGACATCTTTTGATATTGGTGTGGTGTTGTGTAAGTTACACATACTAATCACTTCAAATGGTGTATATTACACAAACAACCCCATCACTTATAAGATTGCTACAAGTATATGGTGATGTACATGACACTTGCAAATTATCATTGAGGCATAATGATAATCCATCTAAATTTAAAAACTCATACAATTTGATATAAAATTTGAGGTGATATTTTTATGGTAAATATATAAATAGATGGTAATTAAGATTGATAAATTTTTACACACAACCCCAACATTTTATAAAATTGTAATAAATATGGTGGTGGTGGTTCATGATCATGACACTTGCAATTCATTCACTGCGACATAACATAACTAGTAACTACATGATCAACTAATCAAATTACGTTCAAGGCTGTGTTGGGTTATTGTGTTGGGTCAGTTCATTCAAGGATTGGAAAGATCCGGGCCCATACAGGTGATGTGGGCCCAAAAGAAACTATGTTGCATTTTCTTATTGCTTTCAAACAAGGAAACAAAGGGTACGTTGTATTTTTTATGTGATAAAATTATGTTTTGATCAAAATTTTAATTCATAACTATTTGATTAATAATAATAAATTATGATAAGTTATCTATTTTTTTTTTAAAACAAAATAACTGTATTTTTTAAAAATTATGATTTTTAACTTTTACTCGCTATCAAAAAAAAAAACAAAATAAGATAAGAAAAAGAAGAGAGTAGAATGAATATTTTGTAAATGTATAGATTTTATTATTATTTCTGAATGGATAAAAATTATCAGAGTTGCTCTCTATTTATAAGGAGAGTTTACGGTAAAATCATTATTCATAAACAATGTGGGATAAACTACTAAAATCATTATCCCTAATACATGTGGGATAAAACTACAAGTGTAAATATTAAAATGAGGGACTACATAATTTAAAAAACTCCCCCTTGGGATCTATCATTTTAATTCTACACTATCTATTTGACCTAATATTGCCTCATTAAAACATTATGAGTAAAACCTAGTGAGACAAAACATGGTCGAAGGAAAAAAAAAAGTACAATGCACTTTCATCTAATTGTCGTTCATCACGTTAATAAATATGCTTCCCCTTATTAAATACTCCCCTTCAAAAGATATCATCAGAATAATCTACTACGTCGATGCATACCGATATTATGTATAAGCTTCTCAAATGTTGATGTTGGTAAAGATTTCGTAAAGAAGTCTGCAAAGTTATCAGTTGAACGTATTTGATTGACATCAATTTGCTTACTTTGCTAGAGCTAATGAGTGTAGAAGAATTTATGTGATATATTTTTGAGTTATGTCTCCATTTTTGTACCATCATCTAATTTGTGCAAAACATGCATCATTATCTTTATATATCACTGTTGGAATATTTGTAGCCGAGTTTGAGTTGCATATGCTCTGAATGTGATGGATAAATGACATTAACCATATATATTATCTGCTTACTTCATATAGTGCAAGTATCTCTGAGTGCTTGGAAGATGTAGCGACAAAAGATCGTTTTGTAGATCGTCATGAAATTATCGTGTTATTGTAGGTAAAAATATATCATGTCTATAAACGTGCTTTATGAAGGTTAGAGAGGTATCTTACATCAGTATAACCAACAAGATATGAATTTTATGTTAGTTTATTTGAATAGAATAATCACAAGTCTTTTGTCACATGAAGATAACGTAAAATATGCTTGATGTCATTCCAATGTCACCGAGTTGGTGCGGAGCTAAATCTGACCAATAAATTTATTGAGAATGCAATATATGATCCCGCACATTGAGTTAATTTTAACAAGACACTAATTGCATTAAGATATGATACTTCTGGACCAAATATCTCTTACTTATTTTCTTTATGACTGAATGAATCCTTTTTAGGATCGAGAGATCGGAGTACCATAAGAGTACTTAATGGATTAGCATTATCCATGTTAAAATATTTTAGAATCTTCTCAATGTATATTGACCAATGGATAAACACTTCTTTAGTTTTATGCTCGATTTGCAAGCCAAGCCAATATTTTATTTTTCTCAAGTCTTTCATCTCAAATTCTCTTTTCAAATATTCAGTAATTTTTAGAAGTTCTTCAGGTTTTCCAATTAAGTTCACGACATATACTGTTATAATAGTAAATCCAGATTCAGACTTTTTAATAAATATGCATAGGCAGATATGATCATTTATATATCATTCCTTCATCAAATATTCACTCAAACGATTATACCACATACGTCCAGATTGTTTTAATATGTATAAAGATTGATGTAACTTGATTGAAAATGGTTTACGATCATTTGATTTAATACTTCAGGTATTTTCCATCCTTCAGGGATTTTCCATCCTTCAGGGATTTTCATGTAAATACCAGTGTCAAGTGATCCATATAGGTATGTTGTCACTACGTCCATAAGACGCGTCTATAGTCTTATAGAAACTATCAAACTAATTAAGAATCAAAACGTAATAATGTTCATCACATGAGTCAAAGAGTTTAACGTTTAATAAACACACTTATACATATCATTATTTATAAATCATTTATTTATTTGTCATATCTTTCCATCCCAACATTAAACAGAAATTAAAACGTGGAATACGAGTCAAAGACAAAACCAGTTCAGAGTGCGTTCTAGTCTATAATAATAAACAATAATTAAAAATAAAATAAGTCATTGTCGTTTATTTTTTAATTTTTTTTTGTCAATCTCCCTATTAATTAGACAAGTGCTGTCGTAAATTCAAGAGTGTTGAACATAGGTAAGGCCACGCAAATTGCCTTATTGTCTTGTTATAAGACAATGTTATACAAGAATCTTTGAAAAGAAATTGTGAAAGTGACGGTTGGTGTAACGATCGGTAGTTTTTACTACTGCATATAGTGGTATTGTTACGTACGGGACGAAGGCATATAAAATAAATTATATTAAGACTCAAATATACTCGTGGTATGACTTTGGGGACAATCGGTAAATTCCTCGAAGTCCCGGGACGAGACTGTACAGTATTTCCTTTTGGACAGCCCGTGGTATTGGGGGGTAACTTTTTCATATGAACTTCGATTTTTATAAATTTTATATCATCGGAAAGATGAGATCGAGACCTACAGCTTATGCGTTGAATATTTTCCCAAATTCGGACCAGAGATGAGTCCAAAATGCAAGTCAAAAATATAGTGAATAGTAATTTCGGACCCAAATACAAAAATCTCAAAATTTTCTCAAAACTTCCACACTCTTCTCCAACTTTCCAAATATCAAATGACCCCACTATATAAAGAGTTCACTATTCACTAATTCACAAAATTAAAATAAAATGAAAAGAAAAGAAAGAAGAAGACGTGAGGGAGAGGAAGAAAAAGGAGAAAGGAAGAAGAAGGAGAAGAAAGAGGAAGAAGAAAGGAGAGGAAGCAAGGGTCCAATGCCATTCACCAAGCAAAGAAAAAGAAGGGAGATAATGGAGGACATGAGGGATTATAGAAAATAAGGAAAAAAAGGTAAGAAACCCACTTGACCCATTTTCTTATTTTTGGAGTTTTTAAGTTTTGATGATTAGAATAGGTTGATTGGATTTGATGTGATGGTGAATGAATGATTATTGTGCTAAAATAGTGATTGGGGTAAAATCCCCAACTTACTAAATTTTGGGTAAGAATTAAGTGAAGTTAGTGGATTGAATATTAGTTGGTTGTAATAATGTTGTGAGTATTTATTTAAGTTTAATAACATGGTTTATGTGATAAGAATTGATATGGAAACATTGGGGATGTATTTGGCTAAGAAAAATAAGATCTGAGGGGACGTCGATACGTAACGCCCTCAGATCCTAGAGCAAGGCTAGGGGGACGGCGATACGTAATGCCCCTAGACCCTAGTTTCAGAGCTTGGGTGGTAGCATAGATCCGCACCCCAGTTCTAGTTTTGTGGCTTGGGGGAAGGCGATACGTAACGCCCCAAGACCACCAGTTTCAGATACAGTAGTGGCATGCTTTGGGGAACGGCGATATGTAACGCCCCAAAGTCATGAATTTGCACTACTGGCTACAGTTAGGCGTATGGGGGGACGGCGATACATAACGCCTTCATACGTCAAGGTTTTTCAGATACATAACAGTTCTCAGTTATTAGATTTTCATAACACTATTTTCAGAAAATAAGATTTTCAGAAATAGTTTTCAGAAACCAGACTTTCAAAAGCAGTTTTTAGAAAGACAAGTTTTATTAAAGAGATTTCAGATGAAAATTTCGGAAAAGAGATCTCATATGCAGTGTTTTCTGAAACTTTGGTTTTAAAACCTAATGTTTTGAATTTAGTATTTTAGTTTCTCGTCCACTCACTTAGATCGTACAACGGTCTAACCCCCCACTCCCAGTATTTGTTATTGCAGGTACTCCCGGAGGACGAGATCGAGAGAGGAATGATACTGATGCAGTTATTAGGGTTTGGAGTCTACCAGTTCAGAGTCAGAGAGCATAAGTGTCCAGTCAGAGTCAGAATAGAAGCCATGTACCGGTTTCTATTCATGTCGTAGTCATTGTAAAGACACATGTTATATTTATACCATTTTTGGAGTTAAGTTTGCATGATAAGTTGTTGAGTTTGGGCTACGGTCCCTTACACACTATATATATATATATGTATGTATGTATATTAGAGAAAAGAGTATCAGAAATTGAATAGCAGTTATTAGAGTCAGAGGCTTATGGGGTTACTACGGTCTATCCCCTGCCGGTAGCATCTTTCAGATCGGGGATGTTACAGTTGGCCATTTTTGCTTGTCATCTAGTCTAATTCAGATTATGATTTAAAATAAAAAAAAATTATCTTGAATTTCGGTTATTTTTTAAATTGGGATACAAAAATACTCTAAATTTGGGATTGAATGATTTAAGATCCCGAATCTCAATCATGACTCTAGACTTTTTAAGTTAAAATTCGGGATTTAGGACGATTTTCGTCCCGAATCTCATATCAAACGGTATGAGATCCTGAATCTTGATCGACATTCAGGATTTTCTGCTAACCTTAGTCCGAGTAGAATTGTCCAAAATCTAATTGATTCAACTTGGTCTCGACTTCCAACTAGTAATCCAAAAAGAAAAAAGGATCGATTTTGCTGGGATTTTAGATTTGGAGTCTGTCTGGGAGTGCTTAAAATCATATTAAAAGTTTTTTATAGTTAAAATTCTTTGAAATCTCTTGATAATAAATTCAAAAGTACTTGTTAAATGACACTCCGAAACTAACCCTATGAGGAGAGACATTTTTTTAATCCAATTTGCTCATTTTTGTCCTAAATCTAAAACGATATGTCTCTATTATCATTATTTCACAAAATTAAGGTTGCGTTTGGTTCAATCCCTATGGAGAATGTGAAAGAAGATTTCAATTCCTTGCTTGGTTGGTATTCTATAGGCGTGAGTAGTCATGATCATTCTCATATCATTCATCTTATATTCTCCATAGTTTACATGCTCACATGTATAAGTCTAAATTTACTCTTAATGGAAATTAACGGCGACCGTTAGATATAGTGAATATGAACCATTATATTAATCCTATAATTATATCTTCATTTTTTACTTTCTTCATTTCATAATTATTATAAATTTCAGATAACTTTTCAATATAAATTGATTATCAAAACTCAAACATATTTTAATATATTTAATGAGGGTTATTAATGGAATTCCATATAATATTTTTATACATAGCTCAAACTCATGATCCATGACTAACTTGAATCAAATATAAGGGTGGTAGAAAAGTCTGGGCCTTGTCCGGCCCGGCCCGCCCGGGGTAAAAAAAAACCCGGGCCGGACCCTATAATCAAAAGTCCGGCTCGGGCTCGGACCCGAGCCGGGCCTAGCAATTTTGGCCATGGCCCGGGCTAAAACCAAATATATATATATATATATATATTTAATATGTTTGTAACATTTTTATTTGTTTATTGCATTTTTATTTGTTTGTAGATTTATCGATGAAACTTTCGATTTATTTGTGAATTGTCTTTGCATATAGTGTAAATGTATTTTGTATTTGTATGTCTTAAATTTTTTTTTTTTAAAAAAATTGGCCGGATAAAGCCCGCGCTCGAGCCCGAGCCCGACCCGGCCCGAAAGACACCCGGGCTCGAGTTTTTTTTCTTTATCAGGCTCGGGCCGGGCTTATCAAAGCCCGGGCTCGAGCCCGACCCATTGTCACCCTTAATCAAATAAGATAATTTGTATTCTCTAATCAACCTCATTCTCTATTCATATTTTGTGTTATACTCGTCTCATCTCCACATCAATAACAATGGAAACCAAGTATAGCCTAAATATTTTATTAATATTCTAATACTTGCACAATATTTTATTGAAGAGTTATTATCGTTTGATTATTTTAGAAATTGTAAAATAATAAATATGTTGGTGGCAATAAGTTTAGGATTTGGTTGACTGGTCTTAAGTTCGAGTTCAGATGGTGTATTTTTTTTAAGAACCTGAGACAACAAGGGATTTTACATGCTCCACTTAAACTCGGGTCGGGTGGTTTGACAGCATGATTTCTAATGTTTCCAAAAAAAAAATAATGTGTACTAATATTGGATGTAATACTTTACTATTATATTTTCATAAAATATTACATTTCCATTACCTTCGCTAATTGGTCCGTAAAATACCAATATTATCTTATATACTTGGCAAAATAATATTAATTGTATTTTATTTTTTAATTAAATAAAATCAAATTAGTGTTTTTTTTTTAAAATAAAAATAAATTTGTTTAAGTGAAAAGATAAAACTGGTAGATAAATATTTGGGTTAAAAAGATAACTTTATCCTTCAAATTTCACACAATATTCAATTTTGAATAAGTTCACAGCAAAATCGTTTTTACCCATTTGACATCAGCATGATATCATCGTTTCACAAACGATGGTAACACAAATCCAATGTTTTGTAAGAATATAATAATAAAGACAAATCAAATTAATGGTTTATATATTTTTTTTTAAAAAAATTGGCCGGATAAAGCCCGCGCCCGAACCAGACCCGGCCCGAAAGACACCCGGGCTCGAGTTTTTTTTCTTTATCAGGCTCGGGCCGGGCTTATCAAAGCCCGGGCTCGAGCCCGACCCATTGTCACCCTTAATCAAATAAGATAATTTGTATTCTCTAATCAACCTCATTCTCTATTCATATTTTGTGTTATACTCGTCTCATCTCCACATCAATAACAATGGAAACCAAGTATAGCCTAAATATTTTATTAATATTCTAATACTTGCACAATATTTTATTGAAGAGTTATTATCGTTTGATTATTTTAGAAATTGTAAAATAATAAATATGTTGGTGGCAATAAGTTTAGGATTTGGTTGACTGGTCTTGAGTTCGAGTTTAGATGGTGCATTTTTTTTAAGAACCGGAGACAACAAGGGGTTTTACCTGCTCCACTTAAACTCGGGTCGGGTGGTTTGGCAGAATGATTTCTATCGTTTCCAAAAAAAAAATAATGTGTATGAATATTGGATGTAATACTTTACTATTATATTTTCATAAAATATTACAATTTATTACATTTCCATTACCTTCGCTAATTGGTCGGTAAAATACCAATATTATCTTATACTTGGCAAAATAATAATAATTGTATTTTATTTTTTAATTAAATAAAATCAAATTAGTGGTTTTTTTAAATAAAAATAAAAATAAATTTGTTTAAGTGAAAAGATAAAACTGGTAGATAAATATTTGGGTTAAAAAGATAACTTTATCCTTCAAATTTCACACAATATTCAATTTTGAATAAGTTAACAGCAAAATCGTTTTTACCCATTTGACATCAGCATGATTTCATCGTTTCACAAACGATGGTAACACAAATCCAATGTTTTGTAAGAATATAATAATAAAGACAAATCAAATTAATGGTTTATATATTTTTTTTTAAAAAAAAATTATTTAAGTGAAAAGATAAAACTATATAGATAAATATTTGGGTTAAAAAGATAACTTTATCCTTCAAATTTCATACAATATTCAATTTTGAAAGTGTGAAATCGTTTTTACCCATGTGACATCAGCATTATATCATCATTTCACTAACGGTGGTAATAAAAATTCAGTGTTTTGTAAAAATATAATAATAAAGTATTGCAATTTAATATTTCTTTCACCCATTTAGTTATTTAATAATTATTGAAATAATCAAACGATGATAACTCGTTATTTAGGAGATAATATATCATGTTTCGAGTATATATGTCATATCTCTCACAGCAGCTGGGTCCCACACAGTTGTGGGATCCAGCTATTGTGAGAGAGATGACATGTACACTCGAAACATAATATAATTTTTCGTTATTTAGAGCAAAAATTTTATTGGCATTGGAAAATTAGTGTTGATTATATTGGTTTTAAGAAGTTTATTCAAAAGAATAAAATCACCAAAAACCAAAAATTAAATTAGAATTTGAAATTTCGGTTGTACTTTATGGATACGAGATTTGATCGAGATGAAAATTAGATTCTCTATCCTTAAGACGAATTCAACCATGCTCTCAATGCTTAAGATTTTGTAGTTATCATCTCACATGATACTATTAGAATATTTTTTTTTTTTTAAAAAAATTTATTGTAAAGACACATGAATTAAAAAAAAAAATTCTTATTGTAAGACACATCCTTTTAATTTGTGCCTTTTAGAAAAGACACAAGTGAAAATGTATATTGAAAAAAATATAATCTTTAAAAGATTACAACGATAAATATAAATGTATCTCTTCAATGACAACCATCAGTCTCTTTATAAAGACCCCATTATATTTTATTAGAATGTTATTGAAAAATTATTAGTTGTTAGACAAAAATAAAGAGTCAAAAATTCATTTAAACCTTTTGATTTATATACAAAAAGCGAGAGTATTCATTCAAGTTTAGTTAATTGTTCTTCTTATTTGGAGTACTCTTGCATGAAGAAGTGATCGTTGTATCTTGTGAGATGACAACTAAGAGTTATAAACACCGTAGTGGGGTTGAAATCGTCTTAAGGACATAAAATCTAATTCTCGCTTCGATCAAACTTCCATTCAAAGTGAAATTTTAGGTTCCATATTTCAATTACATATTTTAATGTTTGGTAGTGTTTTTATTTTAATTAAAGTATGTAAAAAACCAATATATACAACACTAATTTCCGATAATCTTAAGACGATTTCATTGTTGTATACATATTGGTTTTGGTTAAAAAGTACAGTATGACTATCTTAAAGCGTGATATATAACATTTATTAAATTGGCAATGTTATACTTACTTACACTTTTCTCGAATTTTATCCCAACTCTCTCACTGTAGCTAAAGTGAGAGAGTTGGGATAAAATTAAGTAAAAGTGTGAGTAAATTTATCATTTTTGTTATTAAATATAAGGAAACTTGGAATATGTGAACAAGGCGTATATTGTTGGAAAATATACGGAATGTATTAGCATTTTGCTATTTCGAAGCACAATTTTAAATGGGACACATTGATGAAAATGAAGAGATCATGAGTATTTCGAATCTTCCTCCGTGAGTACTTAGAAATGATATATTGATGCATTCAAAATGATGCTCGAGTGAATGAGAATTTGTCTCATAAAGGACGCCTATTAAGCAGGAAAATTAAAAGGAAATAGAACCTAGAAGGGTTTATTTATGGTTTCTTGGTTGTAGAGTGATAAAGATTTATGGATAGAGGCTCTCTCTACATGCGCGCCTGCATAGGGGAAAATCACGGGGTCAATTCCCCTTAAACCAATGAAAATCCGCATGTCCTACGTATACGAATGCGGTCGAAATCAAGGTAGGCCCGGGTTATGAGGTGGCAACAGCATGATCGGGCCCGTGCTTTGCCAAGCCTGAACCAGGCCCGGATTATGTCGGGTCGGGTTTTTTGAAAATAATATTTTTTTTCAAAATAAAATAATTAATTTTATTTTTATTTTTTAATACTTAAAAATGAAAAAAAAATAAGATTGTCAATGTTTTTAGTATTTTTTGGTTTTTACTTAAAATTTTAGTTATAAATATATGTATTTGGAACTAAATATTAATTTATATAATTAAATAAGATATATATTTTTATCAATAAAAATCGAGCATGGACCGGGCTCAGGTTTTTTTGCCTAAGCTTGGCCTGGGCCCGGAAATTAAAATTTTTCCATTGGGCCAGGCCAGACGAGTCTCGGGCTTTTCTGCCACCCCTCCTAATTAGCCATAATTTTGTTGATTTCCTTTTAATTTTTTAGTGACTTTTCATTTATTATAACACCAGCAGCCCATTATGTGCCTATTGAATATATAATTCAGTATGGAGTTAATCTAATTAATCAACTGTTATGAATCAGAAAATATATTTCTCAGTGAGCACTATGAACTTCCAAAAAGAAGTATTTTCCTCTCCTTCAATTCTACGCATAGACGAGTTCGTTTAGGTAATTTGGCAGTATTCTAAAGTTACCAATCCTCGTTGTATTCTGTGAAATATATGTCAGTAGGCGGAGAATATGTTTTAAGAAAACTGTGATACACAAAACTCGAAATTTTCATATTATTGTTTCTTTTGGTTTACAATTTCTGTTATTTAATTTTCAATACTTGCAATTGACTATTGTACTGTTTACTTTTTCTGTTGTTGCTAACTTTCATTGTACTATCACACACATATCTATATGTATATGTATATGTATATGTATATGAGATTAATGTATACAATATGCTATATTATATTGCAAAATATATAATCGTATATGACACTAAGAATATGGTCCTGGTCTTGAGAAAATTATTTTGGCATAATGTTTCCTACTCTCTTTGATTTGCTATCCTAGCGTTGTAATTGTTGAAAATAAAGCATAATTTTAAAATCGGGTTGGACCGGCTAGTTTAACCGGTCGAATCGGAAACCGATTGTGAGTCCAGTTCGAATAAATCCAAAAAATTGGAAGTCTAAAAAATTAGTAAAAATCGATCAAAATAAGTAAAACCGGTGAACCACACCAAATTTTTTTAAACCAAACATTAAAATTTAATATTTTTTTATATAAAATTATTTATGATATCATTCGATTTTATCAGTACAATGAAAACGGTTCAACTAATTAAACCATTAACTCATTGAATTTTTAAATCATCAATTTGATTATAGTTCCGATTCTCAAAACACATGAATAAAGTAAACAAATAATGGCTGGAAAAGTTGTGTCCATTCGATTTTTTTAAAAAAAATTGTTCTATTCTTTAATTGATCGTTCTTTGGGGAATGTTTGGTAAAAGCAGATTCGGCTTTATTAAATTAAGCATTAAGAATCTGATCCAAGTTACCAAATTGGTGATGCACTTACAAAATGGCAAAACATTCTTAATTTGGTTGTGTTGTCAGATATATTCTACAATAAAGCTAAAGTTTTTAATTGCTGCATGCAATCATTAACTCATTATTAGTTCTTAAATTTAATTAATTAGAATGTCTGTTTATACATTCTATTTTCATTCTGTCAATTGAATTCAATTAAATTCAATTAATTGGAATCAGATTCTGATGGAATATAATGACTCGCTTGAAATACTTAAAATTCAAATAAAAAGTAGGACATGATGAAATGATATGTTTCTAAAAGGGGCATGTCTATTAGGGGTGGCAAAACTAATCAACGAATCGAATTTGTATCGAATTCTAAACGAATCGAATCGAAATATGATGGATTCGTATTCGATTCGTTTAATAAACGAATCCTAATATCATGATTCATATTCGATTCGTTTATTAAACGAATCGAATACAAATATTCGTTTAGTCATGATATTATTTAATATCATAATTTACCATAGTTGATTTACATGAATTCTTCATAAATATATACATATAAAATATGTAATTAATATATTTATTAAAAATATCTCACAAAATATCGAAAATATTATTTTCTCTATGGTAATTAGCTATAATTTCTCGAATCTTAATTGAAAAATAATAATTAGTAAAAGAAAATAATAAAACGAATCATAAACGAATAAACGAATCTATGAGCTTAAATTCGTATTCGATTCGTTTATTAAACAAATCGAATCGAATCGACCCATTTATTAAACGAATCAATTTTTTCAAACCCGTATTCACTTTAAAGCGAATCGAATTGAACGAATAAACGAATCCTGACTCAAATTACCACCCTAAATTGTCTATGATACCCAAGGGTATCACATACCTTTGGGGTATCAAAGTTGCATGTTCAATGCAACTTTGAGCATTGAACATGCAATTTTGAGCATTAAACATGCAAATTATATCAATAAACATGAATTTTTTAAAACATGAAATCAGTTGTATGTTTATTGGAAGAAGTTGCATGTTCAATGCTCAAAGTTGCATTGAACATGCAACTTTAAACCCAAGAGTATTTGATACCCTTGGGTATCATAGCATTGGCCTTCTAAAAGAAACAACACAACCATTTAATGGAATACGTCTTTTCAAAGGCAAATAGTTAGGAGGAAGCCTCTCGTATGTTAGTCATATTCCCTCAATTTTTTTTTTCAATTGTTAATATCAAGTAAATAATAAAAATATCTCCTAAATTTATAAATTAAACTGTTAAAAGTAATAAAACCCCCCTATCACTATCAGAAAACCTCATGACTTCGCCACTGTAAATAGTATTGCTAATATCTTTCCGTGCGTATTGAAACTCTTTGCATCTTCATGGATTAATCCATGGCTCCTAATCTACGCATACATTCATATCAGTTTAGTATCATGATATCATCAGTAATGGGTGGCTTTAAACCCATAAAACTGGTCACCGGATGGTTTTAATCCTTCTTTCACTTGAAAAGTAGAAATGAAGACTGAACACAATGGATGGATTCTTCCTGTTAGTGAATTTTATCTCCAAGCCTTGATGCTTCTTTTAACCTTATAAGGGGTCTTCCATAGGGTACGTCTTCCAACGGTTGGAATTCAACATATGAATTGTTGAATGAGTCTTATGTATATAGTGTATTATTGTGTTCTTTTATCGTTTCACATATTAGCGATGTTAGTTTATATCCTTAACAATGGAGTATTTACGGATAAATTTTAGATCTGTTAAAGGTATTTAAAGATGCTACATATAATTTGTCCAATGTTTATTATCCTACTACTCATTTATTTATTGATTAATGTTAACAAAAAATAAATTTCTCCCAAGGACGAAAGGGCCGAACGTATCAAAGGACGAAAAGGCACGAACGTATCAAAGGACGAAAATGCACGAGATATTAAAGGACGAAAAGGCATGACATTGTTCGGACGAAGAATGAAGAATGATTCGGCCCAGAAAGGCTCAACTCAGGACGATGCGAGGAATGGGTAAAGAATCATGAAGAATGAAATAAAAATTGCTAAAGAGAACAAATATGCGAGGGTACCATGTAGTTGGCCAGTTATGAGGAGTTACATTTGACGGTTATTGCATAAACTGGCAGAAACCCCCACGATATAGCAAGTTACCTAGCGGTTGCATGCACGATCCAGCGGTTGCATGCATGATCCAGCAGTTACGAGCGAGCAGGAAACGTGGGGGTTAATGGGCTGAAGATGGCGAAATTGTTTTGGGCGATTAGCGGGACCATGCATTATAAAAGGCTCAGGTGTAGCGGAGAAAAAAATAGAAAGAAAAAAGACTCAAAATGAGCAAGTGGTTTAATTTCTTAGCTTTGTAACCTTTAGGGTTGTAATCAGTGTGCTTGTGCCCCTTGAAGGTATTTTCTTAGAATTAATCACCCCTTTCTGGGACTGTGTCTTAGGAGGTTTGAATCTTACACGCGTATTAACTTAAAATTGTGTAAACAATTAACGAATTAATATTTCTACTATTATACAAGAACATGAGCATGATGAATACTTGTACGAGTCGGCTGTAATCAAGAAAATTAAACGGTACCAATATTTTGAAAATATTCATTTGATTAACTTGGTTGCTTCTGTTTTTATTCTCATACTAGATTAAATGATTTGAAAGATTATTTAGATATTTATTAATAATATTTAAATAAATAAGTAAATATTAATAAAATTATTAGCGATCTTCGAACTGACATATTTCAACTATCTAATGAATATTATTCACAATTTGGTGAGAATACCCCCACACCTTTCCAACATACTGAAGTTGAGCACTTCCATTGAATGAATAATTGATCCGAATCCTAAAAACAACGTTCAACAATGTCTAAAGGGCAACTCATACTCATGTGGAAAAAAAACAACCAAGGGTAACAAGTGTCGCAACTGAATTTGATGTTTATCTAATAACCTCTTTTGAGATTGTTGATAGTACATGTACAACTATAAACTTTAACATTTTGGAATGGTGGAAATAACATACCAGATGATTTCCAATCTTATCATTAATTACTAAGGATATTCTAGTATCCCCAGTGTCAACAGATGCAGTTGAGCAAACATTTAATGTTGCAGGGAGTATATAGGATGAGACTAGGTCAAACATGAGCCCAATCATTGGAGTCCCATGCATGTCTTGATGATTAGTCCAAAGCTAAGCGTAAGATCCAAGAAAATATCATAGAAAATAATGATTATTTATTCGACTTA